>PVLD010013900.1:0-54236 GCA_004027595.1 Dinomys branickii | reverse complement strand
TGACTAAATTTGCATGTCTGTATATGGGTTCATACATTTACAATTCGAAGATATCAATGGATAAAGCAATAACCACTGTTGAGACCATATCACCTTGTCTATAGATTAGTTGTGATTGTACTATTTTTTATGATAATTGGTGTCTGTTTGTCAATATGTTTTTGTACTTTTATGTTTCTAAAATAAAAATAAAAAAAAAACAATTTCATCTGCATATGTACAGAATTTTGCTTCTTACTGGCTAAATAATACAGTCTAGCAGCTATTTATATTGTACTTGGTATTATAAATAATCAAAAGATGATATGAAGTGTACAGGGGGATAATTGTAGGCTATATGTAAATATTATGTCATTTTATATAAGGTACTTGAGCATCTTCAGGCTGTGGTATCCATGGGGTGAAAGGCCTGAAGCCAAGGCCCCACAGCTAAGGAAGGAGAACCGTAATTGCATTCAATATGGGTTTTCAAAAAGTGTCATGTGGATTTAAGGCACACAGCCTTTCAGTTGTATATAAACTTGTACCAGCACCTGACCCAGGCAAAAACTTGTATTTTCTACCATACATAATCTCATGAATATATCCTGTCTGTCTATCTATGTATCTACCTATCCACACAGTCCCCAAACTGTTACTCATCTCAGCTAAATCATCTCTTCAGGAAAAATCCTTCAGACATCCATTTACATCTCTTAAATGACATTATTCCATATTCTGTATCTAATTCAAATAGCTATAATCCTCATTATACTTCTTTCATCACCAATTTGTGTTTACTTATTTTAGTTTTCATTAGGGTCGGACCCGTCTGCAAGTAATTATGGAATGATATTTTATTATATGTGTAATAATTTCAAATATATTTAAATACATGTCAATTAACAAATGAGTTTATAAGATAGAAAATTTTCATTTTTGAAGACCTAAATAATTCTAATCCTCCTAATCATTTCATGCCTTTCTCAAAATAATTTTTTAAAAGCTGTAGCAATTTGGTAGCTCTTTCCATTTTGTATGAACATACAAAAGAATCGTTAGAGTCCAAAGAAAATTTAAATGATGCAGAAAATGAACACTCGCGTTTGTAAGTCAAAGGCCTTCTACTGATCTTCTATCAATACATCCACTCCAGCTGGTTGCATTAAGTCTCATTAACACACTCTCTAATATTTTCAAGTAGATGCCTTATGCTGACGAGCCAAGGTCTGAAACTGTAGAGTTATTGATGAGCTCACTCTTTAAAAAGAAAGTGAAAATTAAGATTTAAAAAACTCCACAATGTAAGTCTGTCATATGTACTTACCTTGGGACATGGCTCTGAGTATGGTGGAATGAAACAGCAGAACTACTTCAACTCTACCTGTGTTCATATGCACTGATTCTCTTTCTCCCCCTCTATTGTTCCTACTCTTTCTTCAAGAGTTGACTTTGAATTGATTTAGGAAATTTATTGAAATCATGTTCAGCAATTATTATCTTGCAGCAATTAGAATATCTTCATATATACCTACACAATGTGCAAATCACTCTGCTACACAGGTCTCATGTATTGTGCTATTGTAGTATGCTGACAAAGTAAAACATTGTCTGACACATCAATCATGTCACCAAGATAACATATTATTAAATATCTTTAGCTGGGCATGGTGGCACACACCTGTAATTCCAGCACTAGGGAGGCTGAGGCAGGAGGATTGCTGTGAGTTTGAGGGCAGCCTGGGCCACAAAGTGAGCTCAAGGCCAGCTTGAACTGCATAGAAAGACACTGTCTCAAAAAGACCAAAATGAATAAATAAATAAATAAATATCTTTGATGCAAAGGGCATTATATTAAATGTTACTTGCTTCAGATTTATAACCTGGTAATTTAAATTGCCTTTCCTCTATCTTTAGTGTCTGTCATATTCTTTAGATTTTATTTTTAGAGTAATTATTAAGTGAACATCCCTACATATACATAAAATATTATAATTATGACCTCAAAAGGTTAAATGCTTTGGTATATTCATAATGATATGACAGTGTTAATATCAGCGTTAATATCCTCCATGTTTAAATTTGCAATCATCTTAGTAATTGCTTATAATTTATGAACTATTTTTTGGGTTTGGTTAATAATTTTCTTATTGAAATTAATCATTACTGTATATCCTATGTATTATTTCAAGTAGAAATAATCCTATTTTAATTATATTTTGTCTCTTTAAAATAAAAAAAAAAAAGAATCCACTAATTAACAACTTGCATGTGATGGTGAACCTCAGGCATCTGAAATATTTCCTACACTGCTTTTAGTGTAAAAAAACAAGGAGACATCACAGCTTTCTAGAAGGAAATTTTCACCTGCCTCAAGAATTTACCACAATTTTTTCTTCAGTGATTTGGTATAAACTCCTGAAAGAAGATACACAAGAAGTGAACATGTAGTTTTCCAATTATTTTCAAAGGTGATAATTTAGAAATTATCCAAAACGAAGAAATGTGGAGTAAAAATAGTCATTATTTTAAAAATGTGTCTCTCAATAGTCCTTGGGAATCAACACGTCTCTTAAAGGTAACAGTGAACAAGGCTGTGGAGAAGCAACAAGGTTTATGAGCAAAGGGAAGGAGGAGTGCTTCATTTCTACCTTTTCTAAGGTTTTCACTTTCTGCTTAATCCGAAGCAGGGCTTTTTGTTTTAATCCTGAGGCTTCTTTTGTTTTGCTCAACTGAAGGAGAGACTTTATGACCTCCAGTTGTTCCCACCTTTCTGCTGGATAAGCAAATCACCTACTATGTGTTTCATTTGCAAAAAGTAAGCCTGGGTTTGCTGTGTTAGTTTGATTATAACTTCATATCTCACAAGATTTCAGAGCACTTCAGGTTTTCTAACCAAAACTTCACATAGTCTCTCTGTTTTTTTATTTTAAAGAAAATACTAAAAAAAGAACAATAGCAAAATACCAACAACACATACAAAAACCAAATTTTACTCCATATTTTACTGAGGATTGTCTATATTTCAGGTTCTGCATTAACTTGGGATTATCATAAAATAAGATGGTTAAATAACTGTAATGAGGCCCTTAATTTCAATCCATTTTGAATAAAATCACAGAAAAATAAACATATATTATGTAAAAAGTATATCTGAATTTGCTTGTTTCTACAAAAAACTGTCACAAACTTATGCACACAAAAGTTATCTGGTGACTTGTATCCACCATCCTCTTTCATGTATTTACATTCCAAGGACTTGCTAGGTGCTTACTGGACCTACGAAGATCAACAGAACAAAGTCTAGTCACTCAGGATTTGTCAAATTAAAATTACCACAGAAAATACATATGATTCCAGAAGTTTCTCCACAGAATTTAGATAAGAGTTCAGCTAACACTTAATATTTGGAAGCCTGGTAAATCCTTTGCTCTGTGCTTTCTGAAAGGAAAATACAAAGTGTCTGTGTCTCCTGATGTAAGGTACCTTAGAGCTTGGCTTATAGGTCAACTGAACATGAAGTGAAGAGTTTAGAAAATAATGAATACTTTCAAGGAGTAAAATGACTTTATATCTAGTGTTAGAAATGACCCTAACATGAGACACCACTTATTTAAAGACCTGTTATTTTAAGGCCAGGCGTGGTGGTGCCCATCTGTACTCCCAGCACTCAGGAGGCTGAGGCAGGAGGATCGTTGTGAGTTTCAGACCAGCCTGGGCTAGAAAGTAAGTTCAGGGCCAGCCTGAACTGCATAGTGAGACCCTGTCTCAAAAAGACAAAAAAAATTATTATTGTAATAAATAAAGAGTAAAAGGCAGATAATAGGATATAAGGAGGCAGATCTTTTTCAAAAAGGAGAAAGGGGGCTAAGCGATGGAAGGAGGGGAATAAGGAAGAGGGGGAGGAGATAAAACAGTAATGAAGAGGTGTTCCGTACACACACTGACTCTCCAGGGTGAGTGCGATCGCTATGTCCTACCCCTGGGCATTCATACAAGTAAAAACTGCTTAAAAAATCCATTCTCTATATACTGTGGCCCTCCAAGAATATTAGCTGAAAATTTCCAGTGAGGCAAGAGCTTCGCCAGGCCTCTCCAGCCCTCTCCTGTCACGCTGCACAAGCATTTATCTATGTACTGTGCTGCTTAAAATAGCCCTTAACTGAAACATAACTTTTCCAATTACTCAAGAAGTTCCGCAGGAATCTAGGTCACAGGACATCTGTGTCTGAGTTCGTCTTGTGCCTTACTGAATCCTTGGTGCTGTCTTTGAGAGATGTAGAATTTTGCTTAATGAATAATGAATGAACATCAAGGGCTAAAAACATTAGGAAAATTAAATTATCATTTTTCTCTCCATTACCACAACTGTAATTTGCAATAACTGCTAATTAAAGAATAAATTGAATATGGTAATTATTCTACACATTCCTTGTAGGTTTTAGCATGGAAATGAAAAGGAAAAAACAAAGAAATGACTCAAGAAATACAATCATTTATAGACAAATTATATCCTAGATATTTATTTTTAGTGAACATTTATTTTATTTTATTTGTGTGTGTGTGTGTGTGTGTGTCTTTTGAGACAGGGTCTCTCTATGCAGTTCAGGCTGGCCTTGAGCTCACTTCGTAGCCCGGGCTGGTCTTGAATTTGCAAGGATCCTCCTTCCTCAGGCTCCTGAGTGCTGGGATTACAGGTGTGCGCTACCAATGCCCAGCTGAACGTTTATTTTACATTAAGATTTTTTTACATGAACTTACTAATAGGGAATTATTATTGACTGAATTCTTGGACTTCTAATTTTCTACAATTAAAAATGTTCAATATTAGCCAGCATTATGCATTTTAGCAAGATAGAGACAACAATTCATGCTCAGAGAATCCAAGATAATCTTATTCTACAGCCAAATTTAAGTCAATAAAAGCTTAGTGTTTAAAAAAGTTTTAAATGATACTATTACTATATTCAGTTAAGTTTTAATTTCAGAAAATCAATAAAAATCATTTGATGTTATGCTTATGTTTTTGACCACTTCATATGCATCTCATTTCCACTATTTAACTATTTTAATAACCTGTTGTATTTTAAAATACAAACTATACACTTCACAGTCATTATCTAATATTTTAGTCATTTCATTATCTAACATGTTAGTTGAGTAAAAGGTTAAAGTTTGTATCTGGTTAGATATATTCACACACAGCACAGAAATAGTTCTGACACTTTGTAAAATGTCATCCATCTTTCACTTTATTGTTAGAGCTTGGAAGTGAAAGGAAAAATCTCTTGAAAAGACTGCTATGGAATTTTCACATCTTTCTGACTTTTATCTTTTAGTCAGTGAATTTTAGAAATATGAAAGCAACTACTATAGTAGTTTTTTTAAAAAAAAACTTTGAAGATAGGTCATAAAGACAGTTGTGATGTGTCAACCACAGCAATTTTTGTTCTATAAAAACTTTAAAAATATATATGTTGGCAATTTTAAGCACAACCTACAAAAGATATGTCCATGGTTCCATTGCAATAGAGTTCATAGTATCTCAGAAACATATCTTTGTTTAATGTCCACAGTACTATTATTAGAAGATACTTGTAAAAGTCCAGTGGGTTATTATTAATTTAACAACACGGAATCATTTAAGGTGACATTTGTAAAAGGCATCTTCGGCCAATATAGTTAACAGTAACAGCAGACATTTTAAATTCAAACAGCCTCGTATTAGAATCTTAGTACGTTCTCTAACAATTTTGAACTTTCCTCTGCTTAGCCCTATACTATGCACCTTAACTTCTTATAGTACTGGGATCAAAGGATATGTATATAAATTCATTATATATGTATGTATATATTACAGCAGCACTAAGCAGATGCAAGATGCAGCAAAGACACAAGGAAATGGAGGCATAAGGCCTATACTGTTTATACTTTTGCAAAATGATGATAGAGGTAAATTGAAAAAATAAGCAAACAAGGTTATAAAAGTTAGTGCAGAGTAGAAGAGAAAGAGCTCAAACCCAAGTTTAAGAGGTGGGCAACACTGAGGCCACGGAGAAAGGAGAAAACATGAAGACACCACCAACCTGGAAATTCAGGCATAGACCGATGAATGGAAGGTGTCACTGAGAGGTCAAATGATTCTTTGTGAGTGAGTTAGAAACAGTGCCCAGGGAGGTGCCAGCAGGTGGGATAGAGGGGTACTGGCCATCACCAGTACAGCACAGACATGGTGGGGCAGGGGAGGGAACCACACACCCACCAACACTTCATAGCTCAGTATAAGTGCATCATCCTGATTATATTTCTGGTTCTACCTTACTCATGCATTCAGACAAAAATGGACAATAATGTTTCATAAAGGACAAAAAGTGTCAATAACTTTTCACAAAGGTAAAAACTACAAATAATCATCTAAAGCTAATAAAAACCGAAATGCAAATTTTCACTGACTAACCTAAGTATGAATATGATTTATGGGTTAATTTTTTGATAAATCACAAATACCACTGTGCCTGTTGAATCAAGTCAAAGTGCCTGGCTTCTTTTCATATTCAAATTATGTTTCTTTAACATATGACAAAGTGTTCATCTGAATGCTTTCTTAACAGTCATAGCTTTAGTGTATGGTTCTGTATTTAACTCTTCCTTGTTTGTTTCACTTGTGTAGATTAATTTTTCTACTTAAGTTACAATCACAAAGGAAAGAACTCTCAGCTTATAAATGAGTAGCATTCTGCAAGTTGTTTTTTGCAGGTGGAGCTTGGGAAAAGAGGTGTTGTTAGGAAGAATCATAATGTTGGTAACTAACAAATAAAACACCAGTTTGTATAAATTACCTGACCTGCCATATTTGCCAAGATACTGCAATGCAAAAAGACCTCTAATGTCCTGATTTCACAACATAGGGAGAACAGAATTCAGTCATAACCCCAAATGCTGAGATGAATGAGCAGATGCTAACCATGAATTTCATAGCTCACTATAGAAGGTGAGAGGCCAAAACTACAAATCCAAATGCTGATAAACGATGTGGGAGGGGTTTTAGTATGTGTACATATTTGCTATGTTCCCAGAGATGTGGCATGCACAGCTACTTCCTCGCTTATGTGGTCAGCTTCTGGATCTACAAATTCCCCAGAGACCCTCATGAAAGAACGTATGTCCTGTCTATGAGAAGTGGGACCTAGATCACTGCAGCTGTAATAAGACTACTAGCACTCGGTAGAACTCTAGAGTAGAGGTTTCCTATTTTAGTTGCTTCCTGAGCCTTTCTTGAGAAGAACACAAAGAGAGAAGGAAGCGGGATGAAGGTCTTAAGATTTTTCTCTTCTAATGAGCATATTATTAGCATTACCTGTGAATTTGTATGATTGTGCATTTGAGCAAAGTGCTGAAAATGAAAGAAAAAAGAGAAGTTCCGAAACCAGTGTATCATTGGGTCTTCCTCCTCATCCGCCTCAATGAGACAATGATGTTTGCAGGGATAATCCACTGACACAATCTGCAGTGTTTTGTTTTTATATAAAAATATTGAGAAGACAACAAGTGAATAAACTTTATATTTTAACCTGTTAGATTTTGTCTAAGGTCCATTATGGACATATTTTGTTCCATGAATTTCATAATAATCAATTAATTCCTTGAATATAATTTCTATATTATTCCTATCATCTTATTTAGTGAAATACGGCATCTTTTCTTCTGATTTTGGAAATTATTTTTTATTGTCTTTTACATATATATATATTCTCTTTTATATATATATTCTCTTTATATATATATATATATATATATTCATTGGATAGCTGGGATAATTTTACAGATGATTTCTACTGGTCTGTTAAAAGAAATAGGCAGTGTTTAAATTTTTTTTGCTTTTTAATTTTTTTGACCAATTTTGCATGCTTGTATCTGGTAATCTGAACAAGTAATTTGAAGACAACAGTATGCAATATAACAACCATCTTTGGGTTACCATCATTTTGGTTAGTGAAATTCTGCATCATTTCAAATTTTTTAAATTGTTTTTTATTCTCCTTAAAATAAAAAAATAATTTCTATGTTATGTAAATTATATACTCATATAGTTTATTGCTAACTATAATTATAAAAAGCCATCCATGATAGATGAATAAAAAGCATATAAAATTGAATGAACTGCCTGGAGTGGTGGCACTCGCCTGTAATCCCAGCACCGGGGAGGCTGAGGAAGGAGGATCGTTGTGAGTTCAAGACCAGCCTGGGCTACAAAGTGAGCTCCAGACCAGCCTGAAGTGCATAGCGAGACTGTGCCTCAAAAAGGCCAAAAAAACTAAAACAACAAAATTGAATGAACTTTATATGTTGTTATACAGGTAAAAACATATGTAACAGAAAAGACTAGAAAAAATTTTAGCATAAATTATGTTTAGAAGTAAGGTGGGTTTTCTTTATTTGGCAAAACATTTCTGTGATATTACTTTTGCAAATAATAATTAATATTAATTATATTGATGCATAATGTTAAATTTAATTGCTATTAACAGTTCACCTATGGAATGAGGACAAATAGATTCTTGATTAAGGATAGATTCTCAATTAAATGCAAAGATATCCATAAGGCACTAAAAATAATTAGCCAGCCATATGAATTTTAAAACACTCAGCATATATAAAAGAAAAAAGTCCGAATAAAACAATTTCAGTTCTAGAACATCACCACTTACTATTAGTTCTTGAAAAGGACAGAGAGGTAAGACCTTGCACTTTATAATAATAATTATCTTGCCATTGCTATATTACTTTGCCACCCACTAACACTCCTGTTATAGGATTTTTGAAGGAGTCAACATAAATGTTAGATGTTAAATCCCATTCCGATTACCACCCACCTTTTAAACACCCCATTTCTCTCTTTCACTGCAATTTCCAGGAGGTTACTTTGGTAACATGTAGATATTTTTGAGTTCCTTTTTAAAATATCAAGGGTCTTCCAAACACTGCTCAGTACAGAAGAACACACATATGGACACCAACATAATCTTTAATCTTCCCTAAGGCTATCGGTTTTCAGCTATAAGTCTGATTTCTAGAATTAGCTCATGTACATCAAGGCCTGTTACAAAAACAGCTCTCATAGATTTATGTATCTTGGCAGCTTAGCAAAGAAATCCTCGCTTTCCGTGAGATCAACAGAAACATTTTTAGAAAATCACTGCCAGACCCAAAGTTAATTTTCTATAATTCTACAACATCTGTAAACCTTATATGGATGTCTGGGTTTTAATCAGCCCTGCAGCCTAACAAATGGACAGTGAGGCTTTACAAAAATCAACACCCAACACCACTGGACACGAAAGCCACAAGATAACATAAAGGAGCAACATGGGCCTCAGGCCTTAGAATGCATATTGTTTCACTGACAGCTTTTAAGGACTTCTTTTAAGGCATGCAATGCAAAAATAGAAGAAAGTGTTGATGTTATAAAGGAAATCTTCATTAAATTTTTTCTCTAGTATAAGGTAAAACCACTGGGAGTCCAACATACCGATAATGAAATATCTCAACAGAAAAAGTTGAACAACAGGAAAGGGCCATGGTGTCCAACCCTGCATGGCAGCCCCCCCTCACACTGTAGGCTGCTCTTCTTCTGCTTTTGCAAACTTATTATGAAGAGCCTAGGGTTTTGTTTTTTTTTCCTGCCTTAAATAAGAGTTTGCTTGAAAAAAATTCAAAGTGAATATGGGCCCAAGCAGGCTGCAAAAGTCTGGCAGTTGGATGGATACATCTTTCCAAGTTTTAAATGTTAGCCAATTTTCCAGGTTTCCTTTCATTTATTTGTTTAAACCAAATGGAATAGCTCCTCAGCAATGGTTGATTTATAAATAATGTTCATCACCACTTGATTCCTCCTTGAGCGTAAAAAGTTAAGAGGTTGAAAGTAAACAGCAATTGTCTAAATGGCCTTTCATAATTTTACTGTGATAAAAAACACTGGTAGCAATAAATATGTATGCTGCTAGGCATATTCTTCCAAGTGTGAAGAATTGAGCACTCGGGCATAATAAATTCAGAAATAAATGTTATTACTCAAAATATTATTTACATTTTATTATTGAATTTGATCCAACTTGCATTTTTCACCCAAGTGGCCAATCATATACATCCCAAATATTCTTACAAAATTGTCAATAGAATTTGTAACCCTAGTAAATAAAGAACATGTGCTTTAAGAAAGGTAAACTGAGCTACACTTAATATGTTCTGTAATTCTGTTAGCAATAGTACTTTATCAATTGTATTGAAAATGCACTGAGGATTGTCTGAACATTTTCCATGCATAATCTCACTTACTTTCTCAACAATCCTATAAATGTAGATGCTACTGCTACTATTGTGCAGAGGAAGGAACAGACTTGGAGTCAAAAGCCTAATAGTTTGCTCAGTCTTGCCCAACTGTCACAAAATGGCTAAGCACGAAGGCAGCCTGATTCTTGGAGTCCCAAGTTCATGCTTTTGATTTCTATGCCATCTCATCTCTTACATGAACTGAGAACCTCAAAAGCCACTGCTGAATGAACCTGGATAACTTAGTAGTAATTAGGTCACCAATTTACATTTTTATCAAGTTACATTTTACTCACCGTTGAGCTTCTGAACCCAATTTCTCAGTTACTTCTCTCGAGTCTACTTTCCAAGATGTGTTCCTAACTGATCTGTTCTTGGATCTATTCAAAATCTTCAGGCTGACCTTTTTCCTAAGTACCAATTTTACATCTCAGACTGCCTGCCTGACATCCCTGCCTGGTTGCTCAGCCCACACACAGTATGTTTCTCACTGAATCCATCATCTTATTTTTACCTCACAAAATCATCCTTTTTACTAGATCTTCTATTTCTGACCATCATTTTCATAATCACTGTAGGAGGATAGGATAGAACTAGCATGAATCATTACTAGCAGGAAAGAAACTCGTGCGAGTATGATGATGAATAGTATCGCTCACAAACACTCATCCCACCTGCCTATTTGTGGATCGTATGCATCTATCCCACTGGCTTCAACCCTAGTCGTATGATATGCTCCTTGGCAAATGGAAGGTGAGCAGATATGACACATGCACCATCCTGTAGGGTAACAGCAAGTTTCTGTGGACTCTTTCCCCCCATCTCAAGAAGAAATATGTCTTTTCAGCATGGGTCTAGAGATGGCAAGACAAGCAAAGGAAGTCACACACCTGATGCACGGATGTGCCATGTAATATAAGCAAAGAACAAGGGCTTGCTGTTGTAACCCACTGACAGTTGTTACTGCAAATACAGGATTTTGCCTAGTCTTACCTTGATATAAAGTGAAATCAAATGTACTTAATTTTATGTTCAAAGTATATTGCCCATATATTATTGCAGGACTGCTACCCTAACAGTACTATTACCCAGCTTTTGGTGCTTCCTTAACTTATGAATCTCTTTTCTCTTGTTTCTGCTCTAGCAAGACAACTCTTCTTCACTTGAGATTTGGTCATTTCATTCTCCTAATCAAGTATCATGAATGGTTCTCCAAAGAACTAAAAATGATCATATAATGCACTTTGAAAATTAAGGAAGGTCTCAGGAAAACCAAGTAATCACATCAAAAAGCACTAATAGTTCAAGTCTCAGAAGAGGAATGAGAATTGGTCACTGGATCAAGCACCAAGCATAGAATTTGATAGCATAGAAAGCCATTGTTAATTTTAAGTCTCTGATTAGCTTAGTAAAAACATTAGTGAAAGAGTGTTACAGTGCAGACTGCATGGAGTGGACTCAAAAGCAACAGGAAAAGAGGAACTGATATAAACATTTAAAAAACTGTCTCAATGCTTTTACTATAAAAGACAAAAGAGAAAGAGGTAGTGGCTAAAGGACAAGGTCAAATGAGGGACATTTGTTTTACTTTGCTTACTGCGAAAGGGGACCTTCAGTATGTTTACACACCTGCTGACAGAGTAAACATATGAACCTGGACAGTTTACAAACACTTGAGCTGTGATTGGGACCCTAGAGAGAGGATGTGATCTTGTGTGTAATGGAGTGTTTAGCCTTGTGCAGAAGCTGAGTCAGGACACACACAGAGGCAGGGGGTAAGGCTAATTTGAGGATAACCTGTAGGGAGGAAGGTTGCCAGGGTGCTGGGACAGATTTGGAGGGCTTCCATTCTCTCAGGGAAATAAGAAGCATGCTGAGAATGGTGAAGAGGAATTAGAGGGTTGAAAGCAAGAGAAGAAAGAGTTGTGAATTATTTTTTAAGAGAAAGAGGAGGGAATGGCCGATTTGGGAGTGCAATAGTTGTTCGCTTGCTATTACTAGTCATGAATTTACTATGAAAACATCCAAGTGATCCCCAAGGATTTTCTCCAGGCACATTTAGTAGACAAGAGCAAATTGGAAAGACATGTTGGGTTTAATTAAAGGTTAAAGTGAGGTTTTGCTACATAAATAAGCAAAGGAGAAAAGGGGTGTCTGAGTGGAAGGAATAGTCAAAGGGTTTTTGACTCTTTTATTTTGGTAGATCACGGGATCTCACTGGTATAAAGGAGAATGTGAGGATACAGTAAGGGTTTAGATTTCTCACAAATTGGCAATAATGAACTGTGGTTCTTGTCACAAGTCTATGATTTTTGGAGCAGAGATAAAACAAGGTACAAAGTAGAAAAACAGAGGTAGTTGTTAGAGATGATGACAGTCAAGGTTGCTTTAACGAAGGGGTTAAGTGTGATTGAAACAACTTCTAAGGTGGCAATGGGAGTGCTCAGTAGAACTGAGGACTAAGCTGTCATGAACCTAGGAGGGCAGGCTTGTGGGCACAGGTATCCCATGCAAGTACAACAAGAATAGTGTTAGCAAGGGAGCAAAAGATGAGGAGCATATACCTTGAGTCACAGAGAAAGGGAGACTTAAAATTATTGTAGTGACACAATAAAGGAAGGGTGGTAGGTGGTCTAGGCTAGCAGTAAGGGGTTCAATTGGATTTTAGGGAAGCAGGAGAAGGACAGCAAACTGGTGTCTCGACGCAGGCACAGAAGTGTATGGGGAGGGGCTGCAGGAAGAGCGGAGACGTCAGAGGAGAGCCAGGTTTTAGTGAAAAGAAAATAAACGTGTGTTACGAAAACAGATCACTAAGAGGGGCCATTTAATTAATAGTGATTCTTGAATTCTAAGACTCCTAGTGCAAGGTACCAGTATTGGGAAAGTACAGAAAATGGGATTTAAAGGGGGATTTACAAACTCTACATTTGTGGGAATGTCAGTATGAGGAACAACATTGTGTCTTAAAAAGGTGATGTTTATGAAAAGTCAGTTTGTCAATCCTATGTCTGCCAGTAAAATGCTCACTGAGGGAACTGGATCGTCACAATTTTATTTAACAAGGCCCTCATAGAAATCACACACAGCATGCTTAAAACAAAACATCAAAACAGTCAGCATGTAACTTACTACCATCAAGTCAAAACGTGCCAGAAAAAAAGTACCTAATTGATCTGAAGAACAACTATTTCTGAAAACCTGGGAACACATATTTTCAAAAATGGTCATTAGACTGACATAAATGAGACAAATTTAAGAATGTGAATATGCCAAGGAATGAGACACAGTAAACAGCACCAAGGAAAATGTCTAATTAACAATCCTAGTTTTAGAGAGTTTGGCATTTTATAATGAAAAACTCTCTTTGCGGCGTGAACAGAGGCAGAAGTGAACAGTGTGGTCACAGAGGGTGGTGGGAAGGCACTCGGAGGGCTCAGATCTCAGGGCCCCTGACCCCAGAGAGATTTCACAGCCCTTCACCCTTCTCTTGGATAAACAAGAAACATAATTTCGTTTTCACACAGAGAAAATAGCACAGCACCTCAAGGAAGCCTCTTTTTAGTTCTAGATCTGCATTTTCCAGGAATCAAACAGGTTCAGTGTTTTAAAAGAGAAGAAAACAAGAGAGACTACGAGGGTAAATGTTGTGCAAGAGACACAGCAAGGTGGGCAGAGACGTCAACTGAGAGGAGCAGAAGGGCAGAAAGTCCTACTTCTCTGTCATTCATGTGTCTTGGGATTCTTAAGCTGCGCTGAATACCCAAAACTGCATCTGTATTGCGTTCTCCACAGGGCCTTGCAGTGCTGAACTGCCAGGCCCATTAGCCTTGCCCATGCAGGGAGAATAACAAAAGGCACGAGTGTCTGTGGGCTCTGACCAGGAATCTTTAAGTACATTCCTACAAATCTGAAAAATCAACTTCACTCTCTCCTAATACAAGGCTGCGCACTTAACATGTTAGAAACAATATATTATAGCAATAGAAGCACTTAATGCCTCACATCACACTGTTCAAAGTCTCATATAGCCTGGTTAAGTTTTTCTTTCTTTCTTTCCTTTGTATCTTTTGTATTTTTGTTGTTGTTGTTGTTGCAGTACTGGGGATCAAACTCAGGACCTTGCATTTACCAGGGAAGTGCTTATTCCACTGAGCTCTATTCCCAGCCCTGATAAATTTTTCTCCCCTCCAAAAAACTCTGCCTTCTTTACTCCCCTCTTAGTGCATTTTATTTTCACACCTGCTAGCTTGTCTCATAAATAAAAGTTCTCTGAAGTATAATAGATTCTGTTTATGACTTGTAAATCACCTTAGGTTGGTAGGATCCTGAAGTAGCCTATTTGTTATCAGAAGCATGTGCTCAGCTATATAAATTTGTAAGATAAACAAGTTTCAGATAATTAGATGGTGCTGATTATACCTGCAGCATGCACTTGACTTTCATGAATAATTCTGCTTTGAATACTGCACAGACTATTGTATTCTGAAAAACAGAGTATCACAGTGAGAAGAGTCCATGGTATCCCATGACTACCAGTATTAATTTGAATTACTCTGCTACAAGTAATTGGTCTGATATCTCGGAAAAACTCCAAAGTGGCACCAATCAAGAGTTATGATCTATTTTAGATAGAAACTAACCTCCAGTGGGAAAAAGCAAAATCTAAAAGTCACAGTCACTATCGACACCTACTGAGTTAATAAACTGCTGTCATTATAGTAACAATGGAATAAAAATGGTAAGAAAAGAATTTCTTTTAAGTGTGATTAAGTCCTTAATCTAGAGAATATTTATGCAAGTAAAATTTATTTTAAAAGCATATTTCAAGGTAGAAAACATTTAAAAGTTAATTTAAGTCTCACTCTGTATTACATGGATGACATAATCTTACAAAATGGTTCCTATTGATCTTTAGAAGATGAAAGAATACCTTTATGCTCTGGCACACTCCTTGCTAACAGGACATGATATTCTGATCTCCTGCTTTCCACTGGCCTTTTGAATTTTCCCTGTATTTTATGTCATTTCACACCACATGATTACCCCTATGAGAGTGATACTTTTAAATTTAAAAGTTTGTTAACTATCCCCTTTCTTCAAAGTAGACCAGTCCAAAATGTCAGAGCTAAGATTGTCCATCTGGATAGAATTTGAGATTCTATTGTCAACAGAATGAAGGTTTGTGCAGGGGAGAAGGAAATCAGGAGATAAGGTATTAAAGGATGAAGAAAGCACATATAGTATGAGAAACACATTAACTGTCCACACCTCATATTCCTTTGCAAAATACAGAATGCAATATCTTTAATTATGAACATCAAGCTCTTGGAACAGCATCTGCAATATGGTCAGTTTTACAAATTAAAGTCACCTTCCATTTTTCTGCTGCCACCATTGTTTATAGGGAAGAGAGCAGCCACCATTGCTTCCGGATAGAATTGGTGGAAACTCTACCAGGTGGTCAGGCAGACCTGACACTCCTACGGTGCTCTCCTTGGGCACAGTTCTGTTGTAGATGTAAGATGAGTTAAAGAAACCTCATAGTTTATTGTTCTTTTTGTTGTTGCTGTTGTTGTTATTGTTTTGTTGTCTGTGACAAAGTGAGAGCTTTAGAAAATTAAATAATTTCTTCTGTGAAAATGAAAGCAGAATCATGCCTCGTGCTGTACAGTTTTTGCAAATTATGTTATACAAAGGGTGATCAAAATAAGTGGTAAATTTTTAAGCAAAAGAACACCTAATTGTTACAGTAAAGACTCATTGCCATTATTCTTTCTCAAAGTTCTCTTCTCACTTCATTTTTTTTTTTCCGGTACCGGGGATCGAACTCAGGGCCTTAGTGCTTAGCGGGCAAGCACTTACACCACTGAGCTATACCTCCAGCCCTCTTCTCACTTCAGACACACTTATCTGACCATTTTTGCCATTTTCTGAAGAAGTTCTTAAAGTTCTCCTTTGTCAGTGCTACGAGATTTATGGGATGCAATCAGAACTTTATGGATGTGATCAAAAATACAGTAGCGAATGCTGCTACTGCGAGCGAGCCAATGAACAATAAGGGTTCTAACAATATACCACGTCCCTCATCCACCCTATGCGCTACATTTGACGGCATGACTTCTGGCTTCCCCCCAAGGCTAAAATGATGATGGAAGCAGAACTACAGACAGTCATAGACAAAGACACTTAGAGCTCCTTCCCAAGGTGGCAAAAGCGATGGGATAAGCGTCTTTGAAGTGAGAAGAGGACTTTTAGGAACTGTAACAGCTACGTGTCTTTTACTGTAATGAAAAAAATTAAACACATGTTTAATTGATCACATGTCATAATATTTTGTAATTGTGATATTTAAGTTTAGGATTATGAAAGAGATACTTATATTAAATAACAAACAGCAAAAAGTACTATCTACATCTGGTTTAAAATGTTATCAATTATGAAAATAATGGCTGGATCAACAGCAGACTAATAAAACTTCACAGATAAGCAGCATTAAGTTTTGTTTTAAGGCACATTTTTTTCAACATTGAACTATGAACTAATTTTTCGAAGGGCAGTTTCAGGTAACTCAACTATAACTCTGTCTTTGTACCTGAAAACTTCACACTTTTTATTTCAAAGTAACAGAAGACCTCTTCAGAATTCTTGTGCTAAACATCCTTGCACTGGATGCAAGTTTCAATGGCACAGGAGCACTGCGTGCTGTGACAGTCCTCACCTGAGAAGGTAGGACACTTGCTAACACCAAAGCATGTTCCCAGCTGGGGATTTCAAATGATAATTTTATTGTACAGTAAATTCTGAGTGCTGGTTAGACACAGGAGGGTGTATTTCTTTCTTGATCTATTTAGGGAATCGCAGTAAAGACTGTTAAAAATGGGCCAAATATTTGTTAGACATACAATCAAAATGTTTTTCTTATAATTTGATTTTTCTATATCCTGCTGCCATGTTATCCAAATGGTTAGGCATGCAGGGGATTGATGCCATGCAGGCGGTATCTTCTGGGTGTTTGCAGAGTGGGGGCAGCAGGTCTCAGAGGGTCATTTTGGTACAGATCTATTTGTCTGTCATCACATTGCAGGGGTGCTCAGGGAGAAGCTATGGCTTTAAATTATAAAGACAGAAAGAGTGAGATGCAGCTCTCACGCTTTTGACTTGCTCTTACAACAGGATTCAAGTCTGACACAGTACAAAATTGAGGAAGTTAACGGTTGAGATGCATACCACTAAAAATTCATATATTGACCCCCTCCCACATTATCTCAGAATCTTTATTTGGAGACAAGGCCTTTGCAGAGATGACTAAGCTAAAGTGAACTTAGTAGGGCGGGCCCCAATCCAATACAGTACGTCCTTACAAAAAAGAGAAATCTGGACAAATACACACAGGAATACAATGCAAAGGAGAAAACTGTCATCACAGAAAAGCAGAGAGGCATCAAAAGGAGGCTTCCTTCACTCCTCTCACAGTGAACGCACTCGCCAACACCCAGATTCCGTACCTCTTGCTCCTAGATGTGAGCCAAAAGTTTCTTTTCCTTACATTTCCAATATGCAGTATATGTACTTCATCACAGTGACTCTAACAAACTGATACACAGAATGTCACACCTAGAATGAGAATCAGCAATCGGCAGCTGAGCATTGGGCCAAAATCATAAACTTTGTGAGCTAAGAATGGTTTTTACTTTTCTAAATTATTCAAAAATGTTAATGGAAAAGTGTTTTATTTTGGTATATACATATATACATGATTTCTCGATTTTGCCTCTAACTATGAGAAGCCTACAATATTTGCTCTCTGGCCCTATACAGAAAATGTTTCTTGAATACTGGCTTAGATAAGAATCAAACTGAGTGGAGTTCTGATTTCAGAATTAAACTACTGGAAAATCAGTTAACTTCGTTCAGTAACCATATTTGTGTTGGTTAAAAAATCTGTTTAACAACTTTTTGGGTTTTACACAATAAAGTATAAAGAGTACTACAAAAGAACAAGAAAAAATAAAAAGTCAGAAGCAGTTCATATATACAATAGCGGTTGAATTTTTTCTGACATATTAATGTAAATTATGCAAAATTTTGAAAGTCTACAGTTTTCTCCATCTTCTAAACTCAGATGAATTTCTTGATATTTTGATGGAATGCAAAGATATGGAAATTTTGACAGCAAATTGCCATCAGACATTCTACCAGTCCACTTTGCTATTTAGGTTTCTGTGTGACTGTTTTGGCCAAAATATTTATAAGTAGGTGCTGGACAGCCTAGAAATAGTGAAAACTGACAAAAACAAGAGACCTTTTAACACAGACAAAAGCAAGTAGCAATACTATGGATAATCTCTGAAAGAATTTAATATTTAATAAATCCTTCTCTGTAATGCTTTCCAAAGTCTACATGGTTGTTTTATGCCTATGTTTTTGCAGATCTTTATATAACAACCCATATCAATTATTCACTCTAATAAACTTTAATGGGATATTAGCAGCATATCTGACACTGTTTTAGATGCTAAGAATATAAAGTCGGATACACGGAATAAATACTTCCCATACTACCTAGAGAAAATTAAAATACAGCAAATTTCAAGCTAGGGATGACAGTGGGCCTGCCAGGAGGTTTTGAGCAGAGTTTATAGAGGCAACAATACAAATGAACTGTTAAGGATGAAGAATAGGAAGGATACAGAGTTATATTCCAGGATTCCCGGCACAAAGAATAATACGGCATAGGTTTTAGGGTGGTCTGTGCAATAACCAATAGCGCAAGGCATTTATTTGTTTGTGTGGTTTTTTTCTCATTTGTGGGTCTAGGGATTGAACTCAGGGCTGTCACACTGAGCCAAGTTCCAGCCCTTGTTTGAGACCAAGGCTTCCTAAATCTCCCTGACTAAGCTTGAACTTCGGTCCCCTTGCCTCGGCCTTGCGTGGTGCTGGGATTACAGGCGCGCACCACCCTCCCGGCCAGCTCAGTATTTTCAGAACCAAAATGACGAGGCCAGGCAAGGCAAGGGATGAGGTGAATCTGTCGGGAACGAGGCTGCCTGGATTTGGAACAAGTTGAGACGGGGAATCGAGATCGAGTGCACCAGTAACTTCAAAACTTAAATATGAAGTAAGGATTTCTACAGTTAAAGCACTTCTTTGGCCTCAGTGATCAGTTCAGGATGTGCTGATGTCCTGGCCTGTTTAACCTGGGTGACTGCTACGGACCCCACAAAAGCTTTCTTCCCCCTCTGTAGCGCTGAGCCTCAGTCACTTAGGATAGAGAGGTACTGAGTAGTAAGAAGAGAATCCAGCCTATCCGTGGAAAAACTGTCAAACCGAGGATGAAGGAAATTCTACCTTGTTACATCAGCTACCTCCAAATTCAGAGCCAACTGTGGACTTTGAAGTTATGCAAACAATGCATCACTTTTTGTCCTAAGCAATTTTAACATGATTTTCTCTCATAACCAAAAGAGGTCTGTTACTGTACCTGGCAATTACTAATGTTTCATTCACTTGTTCATGGAAAAGTGAGGGTGAGAAGTTCAATATCTTTTTAAAGTCATACAACTAGCCAGCGGCCTAGACAGAATAAGGAAGCTGTGAATTCAAAACTTTTAAACCCCTAGTTTCTACCTAATTATGCTAAATTGTACCTCCCAAACCTATACATTCTCCGAATGTATTTTGCTTCTGTAATTTAAGATGTTGTGCTCAGTAAGCACATGGAAAGTATACGGGAAGAGTGTAGCATTCTGGGAGGATGAGGCCGGAGGATTGCACGTTTGAGCCCATTATGGACAACTTAGTGATTTAGTGAGATCCTGTCTCAAAAAATAAGGTCTGGAGATATATAGCTCAGTACGATAGCTGCTGAGTTTAGTCCCCAGTAATAAAAAAGAGGCTATTTTTGATAAGATGGGTTCAGTCATACTAGATTATAGCCAAGATTATAGGCTCTCACTAAAGAGAAAAGCAGAGAATTTCAATGTTTGTCATCCACATTATTTTAACCACTTTACATACCCATATCCCAACTGTGTTGCCCCTGATAGGGCTTAAGGCCATTCCAGTGCAACGCTTTGTAGCTCTGTCAGGAAGGCTTCTATAAAACCCAGAGCCCGGCCTAACTCAGGCCTCTCATTTTCTATGTCCTGACAAGATGGCTTGTTCCTGCATGGGTTCTGCCACTGTCACCACCACCATGTGATGCAGCAGAGGCCCGCACAGGAGCTAAGCTGATGTGGACACAGCGCCCTGAACCTATGAAACCATCAGCTAAGTAAACCTCTTTTTATATAAAGGCAGTAGTCTCGGGTATTTTGTTATTGTAACGAGCTGCTTAATTACATAAGTATACATAGTTGTATATCCAAATTAAGGAGGTATATTAAAGCAATAACCTTGCAATGGAAATATTGTGCACTATTTTCTAGCCTTCATACATGTCTATATTTTGTGCACTTTCTTCAGCAACCACAGAAAAGTTTTATAAGGATAAAACAACTATGTAATTCAGGGAATAAGTACTCATTTATGATGAATATGCTTTCATTTATAATTTATCTGAAAAACATATGGAAACTGTGTTAACAGTTAAAATTCATCTTATTGCAAATAACTTTAACCATTTCAAACACAAATTAGGTCAAAGAAGAAAAATACGTACAAGTGGAGCACATATGCCATTAATAAATAAAACCACCCGCTCTGTGAGGCCAGAGGAAAGAGACAGAATTTATCAGCTGCCAGCTGGAAGCCCTCAATTTAATGATCCCAAATGGAATGTCTCACCCCATTAGTTACTCTATTAAAAAAAGAATTTATCTGTAGTTCGTGAAGAGAAGAAAACAACTGTTTCATGTCTTGATGCAACTTCTCAAATCGAATTAAACTATTAAATTAGCTAACATAATCTCTACTGTTTTATTGCTTCTTAAGAAAAAAATGCAATAAAAAAGATCCAAATGGCCTTTTTCTGCATATAAGCATCTTCAGTGTTTTTCTGTACGTATACCAAAAATATTTCTCCCATTCTCATTATTTTGTTATTTCTTTGAAACTTTTAGAAATACTTATGTCAAGAGACATTAGATTTCAAGATAATATCAAATACATAAGAGAACAAAACACTACTAAATTGCCCTCCAGATATTCACCACTTAGCTGGCCATTTAGAAACTCCAAAACATGTAAAAGATTATTCTATGTTCAGTGTTCTTAGGTGTACTGACAACCCGAAGTAGCAAGAGATTTTGATTACATCATGAATCAGTCTATCCAAATTTTTGAAACTGAACTTAAAATGCTGTTAATATCAAAAGGGAATATTAAATTATAGAATAAGAAACTGTTATATCGGGGGCTGGGGGTATAGCTCAGTGGAATAAGTGCCTGCCTAGCAAGCGCAGGGTCCTGAGTTCGATCCCCAGTACCGCCAAAAAAAAAAAAAAAAAAAAAAAAGAAACTGTTATATGGTCATATTAAGACCATCTAAATTAATTTTATGAATAATAGTAAGAACAGAGGAATGCGTTCAAATCCTGCCATTAGCATTTATTACCAGAGTGTCTTCATTGCAAAGATAAAGTAAAATAATATGTTTAAATGATGCAGTATGCCAGCCCCACATTGCAGGACCTCACTGCTGATGGCTGCCGCAGCTGTTTTCGTATAACCACCTTGGCTTCCTCTCCACCCCCTCATTACCATCTTCATGAGATTTATTAGTAAATCATATTGGAAGCAGATAAGAGAAAAGTTCTGCATAAATTATTGACTCTATAATAAACAGTTTGGGCCAAGTTTACTATTAAGACAGCAGGAACAGCATACAGTTCCACCTGCGTGTGTGTGTTTCCAAATGTACCGAAAGATATTCAACAAATGTATATCTACAACGTGGGCTAGTGGTAGTATCCACGCATCCTTAGGATGTCAATGGAACTGTAGGTTTTAACAATCTCTATTCTAACACATTTTTAATATAAGACCATTAAGCACACATTGCCCGGGACTTGGCACAGAACTTGACAATAAATAGATTCTCAGAACATACGTGTAGCATAATTAGTTCTACAAGTAGTTTTATCTAAAACTGTGGAAGCTTCCAACATTATTTACAATGCGTCAGTTAGTTCTGAGAGTTAGAGAGAAGTCTGACAGCAGCTCCCAAGTCGGCGACGGTGAGCTCAGCGCCAAAGGAAAGGGGAGAGGGCATCAGATATTACTCGCTCTTCTTTCCTAATGTTTTTCACAATGGTCTCTCTGCACTTAGAGCAAGCAAATGTAGGCCGAAAGGCAAACCACTTGATTATGAAATGAAGTGACTCTATGTACTTCATCTACTCCCATTGTAGTCTATTAATCTTCTTCGGGTTTGCTTTTAATTAGTATAGAAAGTCAGTAAGCTAATGAAGGAAGTGTTTAAGACATGGGAATATACTGATTCTGTGATTAAACTGGAACAAATCAAACACAGAATAAAAAGAATTATTAGAGTGTACACAAGCCAGGGACGGTGATAAGGAACCAGACCTTGAGATATTTGATTGGTGTCTTAGGAGAAATCTATTGCCTTTACTTTTTCTGTTTGGCACAGTCATAGAAATAATAAAGCAGCTCCAAACTTTATAAATGCCTGCCTACATGACTTTATGAGAATTTGCTATGGTCTTTATTCCAAGAGCAATGAAATTTCTGTACATTGCTAAAAACTGTGATTTAGGCATCTAATATGACTATATGTTGGTACCTAGTTTTCCTTCAATATACAAAGAATTAGGTATAATGACTAAGAACATTTGATGTGTAAACTAGCAGCAAATCTTATTGCCTTTTATAAAGTCTTTGATATGCTGTGGTTTTAGGGCCTGGATTGCAGTTTCACCAACAACCCAAATAATATAGTTCAAATATAATAATTTCTACAATACAGTATACTTTAGTACTTTAAAAATTATGGTTTCTACAATATAGTATAAATTTTATGATTTCTACGATATAGTATAAACATGAAAATAACTTTTATGAAAGCTAAATTGAGTAGCTTATAATTGGAAATAGAAAGTATACAGATAAAAAGTGATAGACTCTAACATGGACCCGGGAAAGGTATCTTTCTTACTATGGTTTATGGCACCATCAACTTGATAACCACAAACATTATTTGCATAACCAAATATTAATTTATATGATCTTTCCATTTCAATAACTCAGGCAATAGTTTGTCAGTGGCCCAATCTTCCAGGAAATCTCTATTTCTCAAATATAAACTTAGCATCTATTTTTGACAAAAACCTTTCTCAATTTCTTTCATTCCCTTTCTATTAGACATTCATATGGTCTTCTAAACTACCAAGGCTTTTAGAATCCTTTATCTCAGCTTGATAATATCCTCAAGTTCACTACCATCTCAACTTAGCTTAAGCCCAATAATCAATCACTTAAAACGCATTCTAAGTAGTGTTATCTTATTTCATCCAATCAGTTTACTCCCAATTCTAGGTCAATTCAGCCATAAAGTTTTTCTGTTCCTCTACCCCAGCTGCTGAGAAAAGCTGTAGAAAAAACATGTGACTATGTCTACTATAAATTCACAGTGTCAAACATTAACTACTTAGCCCTGTGCAATGTAAAGAACCCTTCGCACAAAACGATTAACAAATTAGACACAAACGTTAAAACTCAGTGTTTTATACCATTAATTAATACATGAGAAAGCTACAAAATGGTGTTGTTAGGGTTTATTTCTAGGTGTCTCCCAAAGCCTTATGCAGTCATAGGGGGAATTTTGCAGAAGTGGCTGGATCTAGGGTGTGTGATGCTGGTATTACAGGTGTGTGATTACTGCATTAGTCCACTGATTGGTTTAGCATAGTTCTGAGTGTGGATAAAGTGCAGGTACCCTGGAAGGGCCAAAGAAGCACGCTGCCATTGCTACTCCTGCCTTCTGTACTCCATGAAGCATTTCTCTTCTGTGATGTCCCTCTGCCTTGCCACCCTGCCTTGGAGCCAGCCAACTATGAACAGAAATCTCTACAAACTGTGAGCCAAAATAAACTTTTCTTCCTTTAACTTTGGGTGTTGGGTATTTCGTCTCAAGGACAGCACAAATAACCAAGATAGGTATTATCTCTCTGATAAGGTATTGTACACAGACTATATTTTTAAAAACATTTACAACCTAAATAATTCTAGTACTAGGGAGGGTGTGGCAAAAGGGTTGCAAATTTGAATCCTACTAGGACAATTATATGAGAACCTTTCTCAAAATAAAAAAAAATAAAAGGGGCCAGTGATGTAGTTCAGTGGTAGGTACCTCTGTATTTGCTCTTTAATTCTGCAAAGCAGCAACAACAATTACAAACAAACAAAAAGCTTAAATAAAAATTTCAATATAAAAGCTGAGTATATTAAAAATTCTGGCAATAGCAAATATTGGTAAGAATAAAAGGCAGGAAATCATCATACATTTGTGGTGGGAATATGGTGCTATCACAGTGTGAAAGGCGGGACTTTTCATAAAGATGTATCATGCAACCTAGAAACGCATTCTGTAGGTACCTATCCAGGAGAAACAAAATATGTCTCCAGACTGACTTCCCATGAATGGTTACAATAACATTCTTCTGAACAGGTAAAGGGGTGGAAACAATTTCATACTTTGCCAAATGATAAACAGACAAATATAGTACATCCAATAGTGCAGCACTTGGCAGTGCAGAGGAAACTACTGAGGAGGATTACATATGTGAATCTCAAAAACACACTTAGTGAATAAAACCACAGACAAAAGATACACACATATATACACCCTCCATGTGCATTATCCAGAAAAAGGCAAATCCATAGAGACAGAAAGGAGATAAGCAGTTGACTAGGGCCGAGCAGTACAGCAGAGACCAACAGCAAGTGGGTTTGAAGGGCTTTTATAGAATGCTGTAATATTAGATTGTGGCAATGCTTGTACAATTCTGAATTTATTTAAAAATTACTGAATTATACACTTAAAACAGGTTTATCCATCATGTAAATCAGATCTCAGTGAAGCTATTCTTCTTTTAGGTAGGCTTTTGGTACACCTCTTCCAAGTCTTTGTTTTACCTTTGAAATTTTATCAGTATTCAGCAGCAATTCCAAATTTTAATAAGTTTCCCATTATCTTAATCTGCACATATGTTCCTCATTCTCAGTAATGACTACCGTCTACTTTATGAGAAAGTAGAATTCTAAATCCGGGTATTTTCCCACATCTCCAAACTAATGTAGACAACCCTCATCTGTTTCAGAGGGCAAAATATCTCACCTTCAGTTAACTTCACTCTGTCGTGTTACTCCATGTCTTCCTCTGTTTGGACCCTTATAACAGAACACCACCAATGTGGTAGCTTAGAACCAGAAATTTATTTCTCAGAGTTCTGGAGGATGGAAGTCAGAAATCAAGGCAAAGGAGCCATCAGACTTGATGTCTAGTGAGGTCCTGTGTTTTGGTTCATAGATGTCCACCCTCTTGCACGGTGGAAGGGGCTGGGGCGCTCTCTGAAGTCTCTTTCACAAGGGTGTTCAATCCCTTCCAGAGGACTCTGCTCTCAAGACATAATAACCTTACAAGCCCCCATCTCAAATACCATCCCCTGAGGGTGTCAATCGAAAAGTTAAATGTATAACAATCCTATGCTCTCCTTCGGGATTCTTCCAATATCTTAAATGTCACCTTACTTTAAGAATTCACTCTCGGGGGGCTGGGGATATAGCTCAGTGGAATAAGCGCCTGCCTAGCAAGCACAGGGTCCTGAGTTCGATCCCCAGTACCGCCAAAAACAAACAAACAAACAAACAAACAAACAAAAAGAATTCACTCTCTACGCCTGTTCCAATCTCATCTTCAAAACAAAACAGAATAGGTTGGTAGTAAAGTAATCCTCATTCTGTCCCTTATGCTCAGTTTTCTTTGACTTCTGACCTCTTCTGCTAGTTTCATGAAGATCATCTCTCTCCCTTTATTGTTGCTACTCGTCGTCTGCCATTTTCTTGTCAGTTTTTCTTTTTTTCTGTAATAGTCTAGCACGGCATTTTAGTACTTCATTGAAGTAAACTTTGATAAGGTCACTAACAGGAAACTAGTAGCCAAACATCACTTTTTCTTGGAATGTGGCATCATTGTTCATTCTTTTTCCTATCCATTTCAAAACTACCAATCGATCCAAGTTGTTCCTCAGCCTCTGTGTTGGAGCTGACTTTTCTGACCCTTCAATAGCTGCTCTTCATGTGTCTGTCCTTCAGATGTGCAGCATTCCTGCTAGGGTTTATTTTCTCACTCCACACCAGGTGCACAGATGTGATGTCAGTGTGCGTAGCGTTGGTTCACAGAGCGATTAAACATAATCTAGTTAGTTACTTCCAAAATATGCCTCAGGCAGGTCTGAGGCCAGTGCCATTCAGGGATGCGAAGGCTGGTTAACTGACCTTAGCTATCTTGCATTAGAATACTTGGAGATGCGACACAGAGTTCTGCCAATTACTCATACCTGGTGAGAAACTTCTCCTGACTGATGGCCTTTTCACTCCAAAGAGTTGATACCATCCCCAACCGCATTTCTGTGGGAAACTTTAATGGACCTAGGATGTTTGCATAACTGTGGCTGAGAATGAAGGATGTTCTGCCTTCCGCTTTACGTGAGTGTCCCTGTGATTTTATAGATTATCTGCCAGCAAAGAGCAGTGACATCTTTAACTCTGTTTAATGATCTCATAGGCCAATATATGAAAATTAGGAGATTTCAGACAAAAGCTTCACTGGAAATACCAAATCATTTAGCCATCTTTGGCCTTCTTTTCCACATTGGTGCATTCCAAAGGCAGTATTCTTGAGAGACGAAAGGGGCTGACCTTTTAGGCTGGTCTTATTTGTTGTGTTTACCAGCTATCTGCAAGCCCCAGAGTCCTTGCTAGAAATCAAATCTGCTTACACCTTCACGATGAGACTTTAGCCTTTAGAACTGTAAGGAATACAATGCTGGTTGTTTACCACCCACTCTGTGGTATTTTGTGATGTAGCTGAGCATGTTAATATACACAGATAAAAGTCACATTCTCTAGACATAGCTGGTGTTCGCACTTCACTGTCCTCTGCTGTTCTTCAGTTAAATATGCCTGTAATTTTTCAACTGGACTTCTAGTAACTTGCTAAGAAAGCTGCTTCTCTTCTGTCAACTTTCTTTAATATGCTTCCATTGCTGAGAAAGAGCCTTTTTAGAATGCACTGGTTATTGCATGGGTTCATGCTTTGAAATGCAAAGCAAAATCTAATTAGAATAGATAAAATAGCTTCTTATAATCTACTGGTGCAAACTTCTGTCATTTCTGCCCACATTCCCAGGACAGTGACAAAACACCATTAAGGTTTTCTTACACCAAACTCTTCTACTTTTTATGCTCTCACTCCCCAAATTCCTTTTGGTCTCTCTCAAGATATGTCACAAAACATCTGTACTTATTTTATTCTAAAGAATCTACTCAAATCATATTGTTTGTGGTAAGTCTAGTTTTATACTTTCACTGCCTGTCATGTATTTGTGAAGTTCTTAGAGATTCCCCAACATATCTACAATGATTACAACTGTTCTATAAACTTCCCTTAATTGGGTTAAAAAAGAAATGGAGTTAGCATTGGATTGATGTGGAAACTAAAGGCACTATAACATTTTTAAGTACTACAGTAACCATGGCTGGCTGCTAAAAGTACTTTTTGGGATTTTGCGGGGCAGCGGCATTTTCAATCTGCCAGTAAGAATTCAGCTGTTCTCTACTGCTTAACTATACTCCATTGAGGAAAGGATCAAAAGCAATTCTAGGACTCCAGGACATAACACAAACCATTCAAGCTTGACTGTCACCACTAGTTGGCTGTGCCTGTTGGGTAAGTGCATTTCACTTATGCAATGGAGAGGATATCCAGGAAACACAATACAGTGTTGAAACACCACTGAGGGCTTTTTAAAGTTTTTTTATCAATAAATTATTGAAGTCTTACTAATTTCCTAAAAGGAATTAATCATTAGTATGTTTTGTATTATTCAAAATAACTTAAGATAATTGGGAAACTACATGGACAAGAGGGAAAATGCCTAAATCTTCCTACTATTGGCTGTATCATCCTGGGTAAGTCTCAACGTCTCTGGATTTTCATTATTTTATCCATAAAATAACGTATTAGATTGAATACAAATTTAACCTAGAATATCTAATATCATTTTGCATGACAAGAAATATTAGAAAAGACCAGGAAAAAGTCATGGTGTGCTATTGCACAGGAGGGTGACAATAGACAATATACTTACATTTCAAAGAGCTAATGGAAAGAACTTTGAATGTTTTCATCAGCCTATATGACGTCTGAAAGGTCTTTAAACAACATGCTAATTTTTAATGCATTTCAACTTTTAAAAACATTTCTGTATTTTATAAGCAGATAATGGTTACTTCAGCAAATTATCTGACAGATGCTTAACTGAGTTCCTACAGTGTGACCGCCACCGGGGACACATAGATTATACTTTACATTCAAGTGTCTCATATTCTGAATGTAATCAACATGACTGCACAACAAAGACACTGACTTACAGTCCTGGTGCAATGAATAACAAAGACAAGGAACAACTACAGAAGCACAGACAAGGTATAGATTGAAAACGAGCAGAAGAAGATACTATGAAAGCCTTTTTGCCATTTAAAATCTACATAATCTGTTGCTTGAATGTGTCTGTGTGGTATTTAGTGTAATGAAACCTCCCAGAGGAACTTTCTGGTAGTTTTCTTCTGCCACGTAAGATTTAAAATTCTAAGATTAAAAGGTTTAAGCAAATCTCTAGACAATAAGTTTCCGATGATCTAAAAGTGATTTCCATTTGTGTTGAATTACAATGAACAATAAAGGGACTACTTTCGAGCTATTCTTGCCTTTCTTATTTGGAATAGACATTATAATTAATAAAATTTTATAAAATAACAACAGGTACTGTAAATTAACCAAGAGATATACATAACTAAAATATTTAAAATCATGCATTTAAAAATGACCATAGTCCTGATCCAAATATAGGATTTTAAAACACCTTGAAATTTATTTATAACAAAAGAAAAACCTTTATTCTGTTATGAGGACATATTAAAGTATGACCTGATTTGTTATTTAATAAGTGCATAATATGGTATTTTTCACTGCTTTAATGCAATACTTCTTTTAGAAACTTTATATCATCATCAAAAGCTAAATCTTCCCAACAATTTATTTCAGGTGTAACATGTCATTATTTGATCTAGTTTGAAGACAGGGTCACTGGTATATTATAACATTCTTCTCTTTCTCTTGACAAAACTCACTTATTGCATAGGAACTTCAAGCTGTGATTTATTTGTTTATGCTAAGTATTTATGGTTTGAACAGTTTGAGATATATTTGGTTATTTTTTAGACAATGATTCTTGAAATTTAGTGCACATAACAATCACTTAAATGTTGGTGAAAGCTCAGATTATTGGGCTCCAGGCCTAGAGTTTCTGATTTTGAAGGTCTTAGATGGGCCTGGGAATTTGTACTTCTAGCAAGTTCTTAAGTGAAGCTGTTAGGCAAGGTGCGACACTGTGGGAACTAGTGTTTTGAACAGACAAAATTTATTTGATATCTGTTTCTCTCTGTTGGTCGGAGGGCCCTTAATCAGATCCAATCTGGAGCTTTCAAAAATAAGAGTGCATTATCCCAATTTGTCTCCAAACTAAAGTTACACTTGTGCTGATTCTAGATTCTTCTGTCGTGACCTCATTTATGAAACACCAACAGATATTCCCTCCTTTAATTTTTCCAGTGGTTGGGTAACAGCATACAGGGCATCAGTTTCCAAAGATGGCAACATTTTGGATTTTCCCCTCTATGCACTGTCTCCCACCTTTGCACAGGAGCCACTTCCTTTCCCCCGTGGTATCCTTGCAGCTTCTTGGCTACTTCTGACCTCATTTGCCTCTCCACCAAATGGGATTTTACTGTTAGGCTGAAGGATTGCATATTCTAAATGGAGGGAGAGCCTGGGTTCATTCCTTTGTTCACTCGCAGTATCAGCCTTTGTTAAAATCTCATGTAACACCTATGACAAACATTCTGCAGTCGTAAGCATGTATCTTAATAGGGAATCCGGAAAATAAACACACAAAGAAGCGTGATGTGTTTGGGGAGTGACATGATAACGGAGGTATAAGGCAAGTGTCTAGGAAGAAGCGTAATGGAGCTACTCTGAAAACACTCCTGGGAGAAGGCTGCGCTGGGCTAACACTGCAGGTAGCAACGTAAGCGATGCAGAAAAGGGCACGCCAGGCACAGAGACATTGGTTAAAGTCCTGAGAGAGAAATGAGTTTAGACTGTTCAAAAGAACAGAGAGACGTGCAGGGCACTGACATTAGTGGAGGTGTCAGGGAGAAATATGTTTCAGGAGTGCAGGCCGGGACTGAGGGGAAATTTTTCACTAGCCTTTTTAGACTATATATTTCAACACACACACACACACACACACACACACACACGGAGAGCTAGGTCACTGGATTACACCACATACCAGATGAAAGTGAAGCCTGTTCTGCTTCACTTGAGTTAAGATATCAACCGCATATGACAGAGGGGAAACTGAAGGGTAAGGTCAGAACTGACCACCCAGCCTTGGTGGCAGGGGGCCCAGAGCATACACTAAGGTGTACAAAGTTCAAATTTCAAAATGTCGACACTCGTATATTATATCTTAGCTTATTGTCCTTTTCATAAATGCTGCATGAAGGGAATATTCTAGAATTAAATAGATGGTATAGACACAGATGTAGATACAGATATAGATGTGTAAGTTATGGGAATGGACATTCCTTCCTTGTGTGTAAAATAAACATCTGGGGGAAAGAGAAAGTTTCATTAGGTTGGGAATATTTCTTACATTCGTTTATAAAAGCAATGCTCTCAATCTGTAATTATTCAGATAAAATCAGCAAAAAAAATGCACAGTATATAAAAATCTTTCTCTCTCTCTTTAAGCAACTTAAGAAAATGAAGAAGCCTAAAAAATTAGTCTAAAACCACAACAGCAAATCTCTGAGAGCTTTCAGTGATGCAGCCTGCTGTGGCATGCATGCCACTGGTTGATCACCTTTGACCTAAAGCAAGATTTGTATATTTTCAACACCCACAAGAAATGCATCAAGTTTATTATACCTAATAATTTTAAATGTTTTATATCTTATATTATTAGTTTCTAGGTAAAGCTAAAGGTATCCGAATTGAAAAACATTACCCAAGTAGGAAGATAAATTTATATTTATAATTAATGTAAGTATGAAATTAAGCAACACAATTTTTCAATATTACAGAGCTAAAATGGTCATGAAGTTGAAACCTCTTTAGTTTTGACAATGTTCTAAAAATTATTAAATGAAAATCTTTGGTTTATGCTGAAAAAACCCTCATGATCTTATTCAGAAACTTGTCCTATGCATCCTTCACTATCACCTGCGTAGATAGAATTACCTGTCTGCATCCACCGTTACATCATGAATGCCTCTCTGGATAACCTCCCTGGAAGTTGTTGTGTCTGGTACCCGGTTCAGGCTTCTAGTGTACAGGTTAAGCCCTCCATCTGTCATGTACCTTAAGAGAAAAGTCTAATTAGTGCACAGAAAATTAAATGACCTTTACAACTTAATTAAATACACAGACTATGTTCTCAATTTTCAGTAATTATTTAACATCAACTCTATTAATATTTTTTCTGTATCAACATTCTGCTCATTCTGCTCAGAAAAATATATATTTTGATAATAAAGTATCATCAATTTTATTAGGAGGTCAATATTTACTATAATGTGTAAGTAGACTATTATGAAACACATTTTTTCTCTTTTGATATCAGCACTTAGGACAGGTTTGCGGATAATATCACTCTTATTAAAGAAGAGCAAGATCATTTTATTTTGTAAGTACTATTTTTTAATCATTGGAGGATGATGGGACTAATGGGAAATCATCAAACTTAGAACTTATTTATTTGACAGGTAAAAATTATGCCTCAGTTGGTCACTATCCTAAAATAATAACCAACATGTATTAAATGTTTAAAATCTTGTCAGGACCTATTCTAAATAGTTCTCATGTAATAACATGATCATCTTCATTTTAGAGATGAAGAAAATACATGCTAACAGGGTAAGTACTTGCATGTGGTTCCTCAGTCCACTTGGAGAGCTGGGGAATACTTCTAGAAAGCCGGATGAAGAGACCATGATCATTGTAACACCTGCTGGTGCTCCCTGACCTGAAGGGCCACACTGTCCCACTTCCTGTCTTTGAGCTCTCTCCATGAATATGTACACTGGTTATGAGTTACCTTGTTACAAACCATTTATATCTCATCTGTGAACTTTTTATTAATGTGATTCATTCAATGTCTATTACATTCCATGTTTTTTGTTTGTGTATCCTTTATTCCTTCACTGACACTAATCCTGTTTTAGTTGAACACATTGCATATATGGTAGCTTATGTAGGGTTTGATTCTGGTAATTTTGCCTTACACATTTACATGCCTTTCTTCTGAGTAAAAGCAGGTTTCAGTTAAATAGCTTTCTAAGTTCACATAGAAACTGCTTCTGTTATTTTTGTGTGGTTTAAAAACTGGGTTTTCAGACTATTGGAACTCTGTTTCTACCTCCCTTTTATCCAGATCCTCTTTACTGTGACTTTAATGTCCACTTCGTGCTGATTTGATTAACGTTCCAGAACCCTGTGTGCTCAGCATCTTGTCCTGGAAGAGAACACGGCTGGGCCTTTTGAGCAGTTCCTGGGCACTGTTCCATTCCCCGACACATAACCACGGGCCCATACACTGTCTTGTCAAGTGGTCACGAAACCTGTCCCAGTGTCAGCCAAAGTGTGTGAGTTTCTGGTCAAGTACTATAGACTGTTTGGGATTCTCCCCTCTGGTCAGATCCTATAGACTCTTCGAGGTTCTCCTCTTCAAGTACTAACTGATATATAATTCTTACCTTCTGCAACCTCTCACATAAATGTTGATACCATGTTCATTCTCTGGGGCTTGCCTCTTTGCTGTTCATTGCTTATACTTGAGTAACTTACCACCTTTTTTGATAAGTAGTTCTCTTTTTTTTTCACTTTTGGCTTTGTTATTACTTGCCTTGTTTTAATGGGTAATTCAGAAATTTTTTAAAATAAAAATTATGTTTCTACCATATATTTTATCTTCCTACAATTCTATTATGTTTCTATAGTTAACATTTTCTAGCAATTGCTATATGTCACAAGTAGCCAAATTTTAATTATATGCTCATCCAGAGAATTTAAAGTGATTTTCTCTCCGCCTAACAGGTGAACTGAAGTTCAGGATCTTCCTTTAAAGTTGACAGATAACATGAAAAAAATGCCTGTATACCAAAAGTGTTAGTTGAGAAACCTGTACTAACAGCAAATGACTACTGTGAGACTTTTTACATGATTATGTGAAAAAAAAAAAAAACCAACAAGATCACAGGAGAGAAGCCTGTGCACATAGACACGCAGATAATCTCACAAGGAGGTAGACTTTTTAGATTCAAGTAGAGTACTACGATTTACTAGCTACGTGGGGTCAGGCATGTCATCTGAACTATCTATGACGACTCTTTTAGCTATAAACTGGAGATGGTAATGCATACAACAGTGTCCCAGCTGTAAAAAGTACTACTTACATCTAGACTAGCACTATCAAGCATTTTTTTTCCATGAAGTCTGTACTTGTTAACCTTTGACTTATACCCCATATATGAAATTAGAAAAAAGAATTGAGATTAGGAATCTGACTCCCATGATAGCTATTTTAAGTCAGTTTAGGTGCCTTAAATTTTCCAGTTATACATGAGTCATTTCAAGCTTAATAAAGGAGATTTGAGGAAGGATCGAGACACAATCAGGATGAAAGTATATCTTCCTCCCTGTTTTTAAATTTTCTTTGCTGGGAGCATTATGTAATTTGAGTAAAATTTGAATTTTAAGTTTTATGCTTGGTCCAAACTACTTATCACCGTGTGACAGGAAGATAACTTCAATTTTCACTCAATTAAAATAAGTAACCTTCTCCCAATTTTCTGAAGTGTCCTTTTCAGCTTCACAAATAGAGATTTTCTCAGACGTTATAGGTAAGAGCTCTTTCCTTGTCGAATCCCTAATTACTGACAGGTCCACATCCCCAGTGTGTAAAGCAACTTCAAAAAAAGAAGGCAGGGATAAGCCTTTGCACGCTTGAAGAAATTCTGAATTCTCAGAATGCTGATGAGGTGATTTTCTGATTTCTACCTAGAGAACATAGAAAATATGAAATTTCATTCCCATTTGCATTGCCTTCGTGACATTCCTGTGCTTGTATGAGAAAAAATAATGTTCTAAATTAAATGTCTTCATTATTACTATGTTTACGGAACCTTCTGCTCCTTTAACCAGTGAAGCATACTTTTAGAAACTGTGAGAAATATCAACCCTGTGATTCAATTTTTTATAACTTGTAGCACAGATATTTCTAAGTTCCGTTTCTTACTTAAAGAAAATATAGTCAAATTAAGCCCTGTCATCTCCCCACATTTGAATTCTAGGCAAAGATTTTCCACTGCCTCCTAGTGATGCTACCATGCCAGGCTCTGTCCACTGACAGCACAGGCATGCACACTGCACGTCCTCCGCACAGGAGCTTCCAGTGCCCCTTGAGCTGAGACCCGGCCACATCCCCATCTTCCACACAGGAGACTGGACTTGATGTGCCTTACATTTCAATCTCCCATACTGAGCACTAGGAAAGAGATCATGTACAAGCCACGCAGGTAAATGTCTCTGGAGGAAGTTTTGTTTGGAACTTGGGGTAATTTTACATGGCCAACACACATTTAAACAGACTTATTTGAGAGACTACCCAAGATCTTCTTGGAGAGATTGATAAAGAACATAAATGAAGGAAACCAGAACTCTAAATCTGGTTTCAAATGATAAATGAACAAAATAAGGAAGGAAAAAGACCTAAAAATATTTTTGGTTAATAGTGAATTTAGTGGGGACTCTCCAGCACTCATCAAACCAGTTTCCTACCTTCCCTGGGCCCACAATTGAACCTTATTTTCTTGCCTTTCTTATAAGTAGATATAGCCAGGGAGCTGTTCCAGGAAAGAAATGTAGGTAGGATTTATCTGTAGAACTTTCAAACCTGGTGCGAATAAAGTATTTTCACCCCGTGGCTCTTCCTCTCTTTTGCCATTTTCCTGTTGAATATGAATGTGGAGGGTTACATGGAGAACCTGACCAGATCATAGCAGACTTCCCCTCTTCTTACTCTGATGATGACGTGGTGTATGTTCCCCATCTGAGGACCGAAGACACCGTGAGTATGTGGAAGAGAAATGATCTTTATGTGACATTCCTGAGGTTGTGACATTTCTCTGATATAGGAAAGGTTATTAACTAATAGGGTCTTAAAAAGATGGAATGTTCCCAGGTCAAAAAGGCTGAGATATATATATATATATATATATATATAGAGAGAGAGAGAGAGAGAGAGAGAGAGAGAGAGAGAGAATTCAGTTGTTTGAAGACATGCCTTTAAAACAGCTAGTTATGTCAGAATACTTGTGTATGTATAATGATATATGGATAGACTCATAAATCATTATTCACCTATTGAATGAATGAGCACTTACACAAACATAAAGACACTCATATGGGAATCACATGTGGGCAGACACACTGCCTATGTTATCCACTACTGCATGCTCAGTGTCCCTAATGATGCCTAAGGATGAACCCAGCCAATACTTTTATACCGTGTCCATGTTTATGTACATATTTCAGTCTGGCAACCCTTGTCACTCTGCATACTTTTCCAAGGGTTCCGCAGTCAGAATTTCCACTCTCTCCTACCGAGATGAGATCATTATGACTCTGTCCTGGACACTAGCTTTGATTTTCCACGGACAGCCTTTACATCCCATTGTCTCTGACACTCCAGTTCTAATTCTACATTCATCACTTTCCCTGTCACCAAAACAGAAAGCAAAAGAGAAAGAAATGAGACAAACGAGCAAGTGAGCGAACAAGAAAGTTCTCTCCTTCTCTCCTGCTTTCTCTCGCGGTACACATTTCTGCCTCCTGTGCTTACAACCCAGGCATGTCAACAGGAATTCTCTGCCTCCCACATACCCTACACCCTTACGAGTTCACCATCATTTCTGTAATGTTTTTGTTTTGTGGTACCTCCTTTCACAGTTCCTTTCCTCCTTTCATCCCTACCAACGCCATTACTGTATTTCTGATCTTCTAACCTTGAATCCGAGTTCTTGCAATTGCTCCTGAGATCCAGCCCCAGTTCTTTCCCTTGCAGTCCACTGCTTCCTCTAAATTGTTTTTCCAAAACACTCTTCATGTCCTGTTCTGTGAGCGTTTCATAAACTCTAACAAGTAGTGGTTTCCACGACTCATTGTACGCAGCTCAAACTGGTTCGCATAATGCTGCCGAGGCCTGTGACAAAGCCCTTTTAAATTTCAACTTCAGGTATTCACCTTCCATACCTCTCAGTTAAAGACCAATGGATGTCATCTCCCTAACTTTCCCTTTGATTCAGAATGTTATATTTTAGTCAAGCTACTGAATGGATCATGTGTTCCATGTCTGAACTTTCCTTACAGATTTTCTTTTTAAAAGTATTTCCCTCATCTATAGTTATTTAAACCAGGAAAAAAATGTTTTCATATTCATTCATTTATATTTCACACTGGAATTTAGTTCTTTATTCTGAACTCTTATCTGAATTTTTATTTATAGAAACTTTTTAAAGTTACCTACATATTGTAGATAGAAGTCCCTTGATTTCTGATTTATTTTAGTCCCCAAATAAACCGTTTGTACCCTAGATAAAAACTTCATATAGGAATGAATAAACGGCCAATTTTTACCAATTACAAATTCCTTATTTGTGAATTTGCCCGTTTTGTTAAAATTTATTTGTAGCCTCCAAACCAATACTTGCAACGCTTTCAGTCATCACAGACACGTGTGGAAAAGTGCGAGACTTGAGCCTCAGAGGTTTCCAGCTGAGAGAAAACAGGGAAGCGCTCTTCCTGCTTATTTCAGCTCTCATACCACGAAAAGTGTCCTCCTTGAGGTCCGCTTGGTGTGCCCTTTCCACATGTGCATCTTTTCTGTTGGAGACTGTACTATTCACAGTGGCTACTGTACAGCACCGAGGGGCCACCCTGTGTTCCTAAGTGCAAGAAGGCTGTACTGTACCCTACTGTTATGGTTGATACATTGTGTCAATTTGGGGAGTCTAGAGGTTTCACTAAGTGACTCAGCAGGAAGCCAGGGTGCTTACTTTGTACACATCCTGAGCCTGCGGAAGGGGAGGGCATGGAGACTGTGTGAGAGCTACACGCCCCCTCAGTGGCGGTAGCCTGTTTACAGTGTAAGGGAAGGAGAGAGGCTGCTTGCAGCCATTCCTCCCTTTTGCTGGTGGTTTTTGCTGTGCTCTGCTGCCCTGAACAGTTTGCCCTCTGCCGTGTGCCACTCTGCCTCTGAGCCAGCCAAGTATGGACTGAGACCTCTACAAACTGTAAGCTAAATAAAGCTTTCCTTCCTTCATTTTGGGTGTTGGGTATTTTGTCTCAGCAACAAGAGAAAAGTAACCAAGACACCTACAAAGAAAATAACTCTCATGAATAATAAGATTGCCTGTGTGCACACATGCACACATATACATTTGTGCCTATGTAAATATATGTATATACTTATGTATATGGTTAAATATTCATATAACGTACTCAAATGGGGACACGAAAACTGAACATGCACATATGCCCACATTTAAAGAGATAGAAAACATGGGAGGAAAGAGGAGGGCGGTTGGGAAGAAAGAAGAAAAAAAGGAAAAATGGGGCAGAGGAACACCCTTCACTACTCCAATGACGCCATCATGTTCTCCGTACTCGGCATTTCCTCCTAGGCTACGTTAAATCCGTACAAAGGTAATAATAGTAAGCAATAATAACCCAAACTTGTATGATATTAATTCTAATAAATGTAATGATGATGAGGAAGCAGAAAATAAATTTTCAGAGCAATTACATTGCACAAGCTAAGTAAAATTTGTGCATGAGTTTTTGCATTCTGTATGCTATGAAGTGCTACACTTTTATCCTTATTTTAGATGATATAAAATGAATTTTGGTAAGTTAAACTCCCAAGGGGTCCAAGGGTGGAAAGGGATTTAAATTAGGGACTCTGAGCCAAACTAAAAGCTGTCCTAATTAATCATCCACTGCCCTCCTCACACAGCCTAGAAGGGTAGATACCAGGAATAATGGTCTGTTGCATCTCAGAATGTCAGAGCAGGGCTATAAATATCATCAAAAGCTGGTTTTCTGCGCATGTATGTGTGCGTTTTGTTTGTTATAGGTCAGGTTTTCATTGAAACATCAGCTTTTTATAAATCAGGAAGGATTACTCATATAGAAGAATAATTCCCTAGATGGGTCCTCTAAGACGCACAAGTAGAAAACTAGGTCAAATTCCACACTCCCATGAAAATTATAGGCAAAGTTAATTGAGATGCTTTTCCATAAATTATTGAGCCTCAGTATTTTCTTCCTTCCAATTTTATGGCTCAGAATAGTTTTGAAATTTCAGGTGCACTTTGGGTGGCTGGAGTAAGGTAAGATAATAGGCTTTTTCCAGTAAAATTCAGTTTTATACACATTATCAAATATCATTGGTAGGTGATATGATAAAAGAGAATAGAAATCATAACAGTTTTTTCAAATACTTTGTTATGATTTTTTATATTCACAAGTGTTTGAAAAATATTAGAAATGCAATACAAACAGACGATATCGGAGCTAAATTTGCCCAGCATATTTTTCACTACTGTATCTTAGTGCTGTATTACACCGACCTTTCTTTTTAGGCGGTGGTACTAGGGATGGAACCCAGGGCCGTCACAAGCTGAGCCCTTTTTTTTTTTTTTCCGGTACTGGGGATCGAACTCAGGACCCTGCGCTTAGCTAGGCAAGCGCTTATTCCACTGAGCTATATCCCCAGCCCTGCTGAGCCCTTTTTAACTTGTTATTTCATAGCAAGCTCTCATTAAGTCACTGAGACGCTCAGGCTCCACTCACACTCATGAGCCTCCAGTTTCCGTCTCCCAGAGCCCTGCGATTACAGATCTGCACCACCAGCCTGTCCAGAGCCACAGCTGCAAAATCACACCTAACTGAGTCCTAGTGCAAGTCTGGCCTTCTCTGTGCTATACAACAGGAACCATCAGGCTTAATGTCTCTGCCTGGGCGCGTATGTATAAACATACCCGCATGTGCTGGTATCGGTAGTGGGTAGGATGAATGCGACAATGTATTCACCACACTCTGAGCAGACTGCGGCAGACGACAGGCACAGCCCAGAACGCAATCGCAACCGAACAGAAGTAGCTTGAGTAGGAGATGGCATGCTTTCCGTCACATCCTCTCCTTGGATGAAACCAAATATTCCAAATTGCCAAAATAAGAGGTTTACAATCACAGTGTTTTATTTGATTATAAGAGGAAACAGAAGGGAAACAAAAGCATCTAAGACTTTTTTAAGTCTGCGTGGTGACAGATGGGTTGGAACATCAACTTGCTTGGTTTCCAAACCCGACTGGAAGACCAGAGGAGAACACTTCTGGGTGAGTCTGGGGGTGTCATGGGGGTGTGGCCTTGAGGTGTACGTCTGCCCCTCACCCCGTTCTCTCCCCTGCTCTGTTCTCCTGTGCAGCAGAGAGCAAAGTCCTTGTGCCCTACTGTGTCCTTCTGCCATGAGTTTCTGCCTTGGATCCAGTGAACCATGGCTTGAATTCCCTTAACCTAGGCGCCAAATGTAACCTTTCTGCCTTTGCAAGCTGTGAGGGTCTGGTCCTGGGTGTAGCAGTAGAAATGCTAGCTAACAGTCTAATGCCATCAATAGAGAATAGAGTGAACAAGCCAATTAAAATTAGAGACATATAACTAAATTAAACTCGGAGATATATCACTGAAGAATGCTAGAAAATGTTTATTGTTCCAAGCAGTTACAGGCAGCATGGGATAAAAAAGAAAAGCAAGCATTTTGGCAAAGCTCCTCCTGTCCCCTTCCCATGCCCTTGACTACAAAATTGGCTGCTTAAGAGCACATGGAAGTCACTCTGAACAGCACAGGCCATCTGTGCTTCTCTAAACTAGGAATGGAAAACGTAATTGTGTAGAATGAATACAGAACCGAAGGAAATTCTGGATATTTTGCTTCCTATGAATGAGCAGAAACAGGCCCTGAAACATCTCTAGAAAATCCAGATTGCTCATCTTTTCTAGCAATTTAGCAAGTAAACATCCATGTCTTTTCCACAGTAAATGCATCCAGCAGCTCAGCCCGCCTCTCCTTGTCATGCAGGGCTGTTGAGACCAGGGCCACTTACCCACTGTTGATGTCGTCAGACCTGAGACTTTTCCCCAGGATGTCACCATCACTCATGTATCCACCAACATCCACCTCGGAAGACATGTCCAGGTCACCGCTTGCTTTCTCACTCACGTCCGCTTGTGACATGTTTCCCAGCCGAGAGACGGCAGCTCTGCGGAGAGGGGTTGTGTACATGAACCTGGAGGGGTCAGTGTGGATAAACCGACTGGTCCCGCTGCGAGGGTAGCCAGCACCCATGGAGGGGGCGTCTCCGGCCTGCAGTCGAGGACTCGCCTGACCCAGCCTCCAGGTCATGGGAGCGGGTCGACCTGTCAGGTTGGGTATGGTCCTCCCGTTCACTTCTGTCGTCACAGTACTGTCAAATGTTGTCTCCAGGGTGCTGTCAAATAAAAAGGAGAAATAACTCTGTTGGGGTCTACCAGGGCCAAATGCTCAAAGTGAAGGCAGACAAGAAACCCTTGAGTTGAAAAAGGCATATTTTAGGAGACTATAACTTTCACTTAAAAAGCTACATTACTGTCCAGGCACGTTTTGCGATTCTGACCACCTCTGTAGAAGTCAAGAGGTGCTATTTACTCACATTTGTTTTTCGGTTTTTTTTCATCGCTACATTTTAAATAAAACAAAATACTGTTTCATTTCCTCAATTAACCCCTTAATCTACATAAGCGTCAGAGACATTTCTTTCAGATTAACTACAATTGTGCATGAACATTTTCTGCCACTCCTCCCACACATATTTCAACTGTAACTTCTACCACTGTTCCCTATGGCAGGCATGAAAATCCTCCTAGTAATGATGGGTGGTAGTTGGCCACGGCTAACGGCTAAGTAAGTTTGAAAGGAAATGTTACGGATAAAGGGGTGGATAGCAGACCCAGGTCCCTGGGGAGATGGTAAGAATTTTCAATTTAAGGGTTATCTAATTGTCACATAAAGTGTGAACGTGTAAGTGGTAAAGGATCACTGAAGTTTCTTCTTTATACTTTAAGAGAAGGTAATTGCTTGATAATAATCTTTCCTTCTTTATTGAAAGATACACAAAAGTGAGAGAAACCTGTGGCTTATCTGAGTCCCACGAAGACTAGACATAGTTTCTTCTAGATTCTGCCTCAGATCTGCTATGTTTTTAACTGTTCTCATTCTTCTTGCTTCTGGGTCCTCACCTGGAAAAGGGGGGCAATGATACATTTGTTATTTAGCCCTTCACTGTCATCAGGAGAACTATATATGTAAATATATAACAAAAACTTCTTAGAAGTAAAATGGTAGGAAGAAAATTCTGAATGACTATGGTCAACTGAACAATTCTTAATACAAGTAAAATGTCAATCGAAAAAATGTAATATTAGAAGCAATAAATCTGATATTGTATAAGCACAACAATACTTACAGGTCTGTCACCTTGATCTTTGCAAAATTAAAGTCATTTGAAAAGAGAGTGTGCAATCCTCCATGTAATTGAACTAAATTTTAAAAATCTAAAATTATTTAGATGTTAATAATTTCAATAGCCTCTGTTTCTAAGTATACTCAGTAACTGGGTTAGGCTGCCTTACAAAGGAAACATATTTAGACTTTGTCTTTATTTTGTAATGAGTACATGTTTGTAGTACATAATGAGTACTTTTTATTTTAAAGAGAAAAAGTAAGAATAACAACAGAGTTTCAAAACAGGTTAGTAGGAGAGTAACAATTATTAATACATTGTGTATTGTTGCCTTTTTAGTAGTTATTCAGAGTACAAGATATAAGCATGATATCTTGTCCAAACAATATTAGCACAAACATTCCATTTCAATGAACTAAGAGAAACTAGCTGTATAGCTCTCTTAACTATCTCATATATAAATTTATTTTTTCTTTTCTCCTTTCTTCCTCTCCCCTTTCCACATCATAATTTATCATTTCTTTTGAAGAATTTCTCCCCAATTCGCAATATCTATTGTGCAAAATTGATCTTATTTACTTGTTCAGTTTCTCACACTACTAACACAATACAATGTTTACATGTATGGGTCTGATTTACTTCACTTATGAATATAGTCTTGAGTTGTACCCATTTACCTGTAAAAGTCTCCAGTTGAACATTCTTTATGGCTGAGCAGTGCTCCATTAAATAAAAAAATATATATCTTTTTTATCCATTCCTCAGTTGATGGGCATTGGGTTATTTCCAAGATTTAGCTATTACAAAGTGTGCTGCTATAAACATGGGTGCACATATATCACTGCAGTATGATGTTTGTAATTGTTCTGGGAGAATACTCAGAAGAGAAATAACTGAGTTAAATGGGATCGCTAATACTAGTCTTTTATTTTACTTTAAAGAGAATTTTTAAAAAAGAGCAATAGCAAAATGCCAATAAGGAAAAGAAAAACTAAACAAAGCAAAAAGAGTAAGAATGATACAGAGTCTCAGAACAAAATGATAGGAGTCAACAGTGGCTGTTATATTATGTATTTTTATCTTCATTGAAGTTGGTCATATTACTAGGTATAAGAATGCAAGATTAATCAAAACCATTAATGAGAATAAAAAAAAATTATAAACAACGCAGAGTTTCACCAAACAAGATGATAGGAATTCAACAATGGTTGTTATGTTGCATATTGTTGTCTTCCAATTAGTTGCTCAGATTACCAGATATAAGCATGCAAAATTGGTCCACAAAAATAAAGCATTAACTGTTCCTTTCAATAAATCATTAGATATCAGCAGTACAGCTATCCCAGCTATCCTTCTGTATGTGTGTGTGTGTGTGTGTGTGTGTGTGTGTGTGTGCGTGTATACTCTTCTTTCTTTCTTTGCTTTTCTCCTTTCCCTCATCTCAGTTGTTTCCTCTTTTCAGCAATTTCTTTCCCTTTCCAAACACCTATTGTATGGTTTGAGTTCCACTTACTCTTTCATGTTCTTACATTAGGGAGATAACACAATGTCTACACGTGTGGATCTGACTTATTTTACTTATGAGTATAGTCTCTATTTGCATCCATTTACCTAGAAAAGCCTTAAGTTTATTTTTTATAGCTGAGTAATACTCCATTGTATTAAAATACCCTCAAAATTCAAAGACCCAATCCAAAAATGGGCATCTGAGATGAATACACACTTCTCAGATGAAGACATACTAATGGGGAATAACTGTATGAAAAAATGTTCAGCATCATTGGTCATTCAATAAATGCAAATTAAAACAACACTGAGATTCCATCTCACCCCAAAAAGAATGGCTATAATTAAGAAATCAACCAATAACAAATGCTGGAGAGGCTGTGGGGAAAAAGCACTCTCTACTGCTGGTGGGAGTGTAGATTGGTGAGACCACTGTGGAAATCAGTGTGGAGGTTCCTAACAAAACTAGGATTAGAGGTCCCACTTAACCCAGCTATTCCCCTTCTGGGTATTTTCCCAGAAGAATTGAAAACATCGTACCACAGCGATATATGTACACCCCCGTTTACAGCAGCACAATTTGTCATAGCTAAATCTTGGAAACAACCCAAAGCCCATCAACTGAGGAATGGATAATACTAGTTTTTTAAAGAAATCTCCACACTGATTTCCACAGTGGTTGCACCAGTCTACATTCCCATCAACAGTGGAGAAGGGTTCCTTTTGCCCAATAGCCCCTCCTGCATTTGTTATTGGTTGCTTTTTTTTTGATGATAGGTATTCTTTCTGAGGTGAGATGTAATCTCAGTGTTGTTTCTGTTTGCATCTCTCAAATGACTAAAAATGTTGAACATTTTTTCATGTATTTATTTGCCATTTGAATTTCTTCATCTGAGAAGTGTGTATTCATCTTTGATGCCCAGTTTTGGATTGGGTCTTTGCATTTGGGGGGTCTGGTGTTTTTCAAATCTTTATATCTCTAGATATAAATCCTTTTTCTGAGGGATAATTGGCTAAATTTTTTGCCACTCTATAAGTTGTCTTTTTACTCTGTTGATGGTTTCTTTTGTTGTGCCCAAAAGTTTTTTAATAAGGTGGGATCCCAGTTGTTGGTTATTTGTACTACTGCCCCTGCAGTCTCTGTTCTGTTCCTGAAGTCTCTGTTCTGTTCCTGAAGTCTCTGTCTATACCCACATTCTCTAGATTTCTACCTACTTTCTCTTACAGTAAATTTAGTGTTTCTATTTTAATATTTAGACCTTTGATTCATTTTGACTTTAGTGTATGTGGATAAACACAGATCCAGTTTGAGTCTTCAGCATATGGTGAGCCACTTTTTCCAGAACTATTTATTAAAGTGACTATCTTTCCTGCAGTGAGCATGTTTGGCTCCTTTGTCAAAGACAAATCTCTTGAGTGTATTTGGGGTGCATCTGCATCTTCTATTCTGTTTACTGATGCTCAGGTCTGTTTTTTTCCAATACCATGCTAATTTTATCACAGTAGATTTGTCATATAATTTCTGGTCTGGGCTTGTGATGCCCCCTGACTTGCCTTGGTTGTCCAGAGTTGCTGTTGTTATTCTAGGTCTCCTCTGGTTCCAAATGAATTTTAGGAATCTTTTTTTAGATCTGTGAGGTATGCTAATGGTATTCCCATTGGGATTACATTAAATCTGAATAACAGTTTTGGGAGTGTGGCCATTTTCACTATGTTTGTTCTTGCTATCCATGAGAAAGGAACATCTTTCTGTTTTCTGATATCTTCTTTGATATCCTTTTTGGGGTACTGTAATTTTCACTGTGTAGTTCTTTGACATCCTTTACTAGATTGAGTCCTAAGTATTTCATTTTCTTAGATGCTGTTGTGATGGGTGTGCTTTCCCTAATTTGTCTTTCTTGGAGTTTTGTGCTTGTGTACAGGAATGCTATTGATTTTGAATGTTGACTTTGTCTCCCACTACTGAATTTAGATATTAAATCTACAAGTTTTTTGGTGGAGATTTTGAGGTCTTCTATATAAAGTATCACACCATCTGCAAATAATGATAATTTAACTTCTTCCTTTTTTTATCTTTATTCCTTTTATTTTTTGTCTTGTCTAATTGCTCTGGCTAATGTTTCCAGAGCTATGATGAATAGGAGTGGTGATAATGGACATCCTTGTCTTTTTATAATGATTACATTCGTTGTCACTACATAATGATTGCATTGATGCACAGGCACATCATCACATCTCAGTTCCTTTTATGTTCCCTACCCCCCGCCCCCTTCCCTGCTCCTCCCGACTCTTGGTCCCCTTCCCCCACGCCAAAGGTCTGTTTGCACCTTTTCTTTCAATTCTTTTGTTTTCTTGTTTTAATTTTTTTTTTTTTAAGTTTCCAGACTAAGCGTGAGGCCTTAGTAGCTCTCTTGAGTCTTCTACTTCACTAGACTCATGGGCCAATATTCACGACATTGGATAGCTTTACTTTTAATAATTCTCTACTTTATAAAGGCAATCAAAACATCCACACTGGTAACACTAAAGTTCAAGTGAAGTCTTAGGCATCTAAACCCAAATGATTGTATCTAATGGACAGAGGGCTGGGGATATAGCTCAGAGGAATAAGTGCCTGGCAAGTGCATCTAATGGACATTAAAAATTGCCAGTTTTGCCAGTGTGGTAAATGCTGGTCTTGTGCCAATATCACCTCGCACTGGGAAGCATTGGGTGCCCTTATTTTGTCCATGGTCACACAATTCTACCCAGCTCAGGGTAGAGAGCACAGGAAGAACACAGAAAGGGAATGGAGGTAGTAAGGTGTGTATTTTACTTAATTAGGGTAAAGGAACTTAAAAATGTACAAAAAAGAAAGAGGAGGAGAAAAGAACAAAGGGGAGAAGAAAAGGCAAGAAGTGTGGGGAACGGGAAGGGAGAGAGCAAAGGGAGAAAGAAGTTGGGATGGAGGAGGGAGGAAGAGGAGGCCGGAGGAAAGTGCAGGTAAAGGAGGGGAGCAGGAGGATGGAGGAAATGGAGAAGGAAAAGTGATGTGGGAAAATAGGATGAATTAAATTACACTCAATATTGTCACACAGACCAATCAAGACGCATATCTATAATGTGTCTAATAATCTAGATCGCTCTTCAGACTGCTGGTCTACTTCCTCAGCATTCAGGAAGGAACTTAACAATACATGCTTGTGAGAAATATTCATAATCATAATTTAGAGTTGGTGTGGTTTCAGAGACTGTCGCTGCTTACCTGTCAGCCACAGAACTCCTCTGTGTATCATGTGGGGCTGGCACCTGCCTTTGCCCGAAGCCTTCAACACCATAAAATTTTCCGTGTTGCTTTTCAATGTTACACAGGGAAAAGTGTGAAAACATTTTTGGGAAATGAGCCATATTTGTCTCTCTTTAATTCTTCCCAGGATCCCCAGTGGCTCTGAAACCCACTGAACACATTCACACTGGCCTTACCATGGTGGCCACTGCAATCCAACAAGCCAGCAGCTAAGTACTCTGCTATATTTTGCAGCAAAACACGACTATGAGTATTCACTATTTCTCATCCCAGTTGTTTGCCAAAACAGCTGTCATTCTGCTGCCAAGAATCTGTTACTATTAATCTGTAGATTGCTTAAACAATTACAATGTGCTAAATAATAGCACTATTGCTTCAACTTGAGGATATACTGAATAATTTCCTTAAGGTAACCATAACCATTTCTTAAATGTAAAATTATATGTGGTACCTCATGCATGTGGCATACTTATTCTATGCTAATGCAACTCATAAAATCTCTAATCCCATAGGTTAACATCCTTTCAGAACTCAGAACTACTAATAACTCTTGAGACTCTATGTTCTTCCCAGATTTTTTTTTAACCACACTTCTCAATAATATGATGCAGTGTATTTGATAAATGGCTATAAGGAGGCCTTCCTTTCTTTTTCAAGCAATCCAGTAGATCCTTTGAAGCAAAAGGAAGGTTTTTCAGGGAAAATTTTAAAGTGTGGGAAAAGAATATCATTATATTCAAAGGAAAGGCAGAGATAACAAAGTGATTCAACTGTGTCAGACATTTCTCAAATACACTATCTCCAAATCCTGAATATCTTCTCTCTGGGAGAAATTTTAAAATGTAACCAGACTATATGACAACCACCTGGAATGATGCCAAAACTGATATTTGAATTATTTTCAATACCTCTTAAATATTGATTTTAGGAACACCGTAATTTTAAAGCTTCTTTTTAACCAAATACTGCTCACACCTACCTAACTCATTCCCATCTAGTCTTCCTTTTTCTATTTCAACAGTTACTTTAGGTCCTTAGGTTCTGAATTCATTGCCTATTTTCGTGGCTACCCACATCTTTCAGAACCATGGCCTTCCTGTCTCCTTTGATTTTTCTCATCATGACATCCACTCATGACAATCAGACAAAAGACCTCCCCCCAACACTTACTGAGCAAACCGTAATCACTATCTTATTCATGCCATGAAAGATAATGGCCAAAGCAAAATTTATTACAGTAAATGTTTTCAATGACCCAGGAAAGTCCAGATAAAAAGTAAGTGCACTTACAAACCCCCTGTGGATTGATTGCACTGTCTGAAATGTCCTATAAATTGGCATTCAAATGACGTCCAGAGGTTTTGGTGGTAGCGGGGTGAGGCAGAGAAGGCCAGACATGAAAACACATAATATTAGATGTTTACTAAATAAATAAAAGCAGCCCCTATGTCCATGAAAGAGATTTTTTTAATGCCAAATGTATCCCCTCTACTTGTATAATCTGACAGTTGACTATTATTCCTGAAGGAGACTTCTAGTGTGTCCAACACAGTGGTAGTGGTGGCCATGCCTTCTCCGAAGTGGCCCAATCTGAAATCCACCTCAGTTTTTAACATTGGCACAATGTGCTTTCTCATTGTTTATCAAGTCTTTTCTATGACTAGGTCACAGGATAACAGGCTTAATGTGATATTCCACATTATTACTTAGTGGCAAATAGACCATGTAATGTGTATGATCTGCCCTTACTTTTAAGCCTTAACTATACATAGCATAATTAAGATTGCCAGCACTGCCATCCTTCAACAGAAATCAACTTGTATATGAATGGACCTGATTCACAGAAAAGTATACCCTCTACACCATCCACTTTACTTGTGTTATTGTTTAGAGTAGAGCTGTTTGACCTTTTCTGAGTCTCATGAATGGCCCAACAATGATTTAGATGAAAATTTTAAACTCATCTGCAAAATCCTGACATTGTGGGAAAAATAGCAAAACATGGCCAACAACCTGATAATCACATTTTACATCTCCTATGAAATTATAACACATTCCCTGGCATAGTTCCTAGTCTGTCCAATGTACTGGGGTAAGCAACAGTAAAAAGTGGAACTCAAGGGACCCTGCCTAAAAACTTGGAAGAGGCCATTTTGACTCATAAGCAGAGCCCCGGCATGTGGCAGGAATTCTGAAATTCCTGTGCATTGCGAGCTGGGATATATTCAGGAACTTAATTCATTTTTATATGCAGAAATTCACTGGGATGATGAGTTATCCAGAGATCTGACTGATTCGTACAGGAGCTCCTTCAATACATTCTTATCTTACTTTTTATTTGCGTTTTTTGATACTGGCACCACTGGTCATGAGGGTCTTAGAGAAAGTAACATAAATACAATAAACAGATTCTCTGTTCAAAAACCAAAGCATACTTCTACTGAGTGGCTATCCTCTGATAGTAATGATACAAGTTATTTGTGTTTAAAAAGCCCTGTTTCACATATGTTCTCACCTAGAGCATACTGTAATTTAGCAGAGCAGCCAACAGATACTGCCAGAATACTGTGCTGTGTTCATATAGTTTAAAAATATTTAGGACAGAATAATGCTATCATTTTAGAAGCACAAAAAAAGTTCTTGTCTTATTGTACAGTTGCAGTGATTCAAAAATAAATACAAAGAAAAGAAGAAAAAAGAAAAGGGTTCATAAACATTAGAATTCTTCTTGCATTTGTACTGAACACAGCTCTTTTACGAGAAGCAGTTCATCGGAGAAATCACATAATGGTGAAGAGGTAAATCTTTGGTGTCTGAGCACCTGGTGTATTCAGATTCAGGAACCACTATTCTAACTGTAAAACATTACTCTTTCAAAGCTAAACTGACATGAAAAATTTAGCGATATCTTCCCCTGCTGGCTCTGTAAGCTTCCTTCTGCTAAAGCTGGTTCTCTGAGATAGTTCAGACAACCTTATATAGCATCTTACTACAGGAGGGTTTACATAAAGGAATAAAAACAAACCTGTATTTAGCATCAGACACATGAATCAGAAACAAAGAGCTGTCTAGCCAGGTATATTTCTTCCCAGCTTAAGAGCCACTAAATGAAGTACTTTGTGAAAATATATATTGATAGAAAATATGATGTGCTCAGTGATTTAATACTTAGAGATTTTTCAAAAAGGAAATGTGGGGCATAAATAGAGTTGGCAGAGCACTAAAATGGGAAACATCAATTAAATGTACATATTTTAGGTTAGAGAAGTAGCAAAGTGGACATTTACAGTTTAAGCACACAACTGAAGAGTCACTTGACGTCTTCATAACTATATAAGTAACTACTGCAATTCATCAAAAAGGCCTAGTCTATAAAGAATGCAAACAGCCCATAGTCATTTGCATAGTTTAGTTATAAGCTACACATGCAGGAGCAGTTTTGCCAAACACCAAAAATTATGTAAGGAAAAAGCAGTGGCAGCCTCTGCTTTTCTCAGTGTTGCTAGAATGCAGGGAGCTTATCTCTGTACATAAAGAGGCTGTCTCTTCAGGTAATTTGGAGGCAGCAGAAGAAACTTAGCTAGGAAGCAAATTTATCCAGAAGGCCTCTCATTCTTCATTCCAGATGTGAGGTAAGGTCACCTTCAGGGAAGCTGAACAAACAGACTTCATTAATGCCTAAGTAACAAAAACATGCTTGGAGTTTCAGGAGGTTAACATTTATTTATGGAGATCTACATCACACTGGACACCAAGCTAGCAATGCCCATGGCAGATGGCTGGTATTTACTTTCTCCAATTAGACTTTACAACTGGTGCTCACAGCTCAGCTTTACAAAGAAAACCATTTGAAGAAGCAAGGAATTTTTAAAAACTGAGTGAGTCTATTTTTAAAAACAATCTAAAGAACAGAAGGTAGTTGACCAGTACAAGTAAATTCACAAGAAATTACAAAATTGGTCCAAATCCTACACACATTTTTTAGCAGCAAACTGGACTCACCCAGTAAGTCAGTGTAAAGCGCCTGTTCCAGGTCGCCAAGCATCGTAAGAATCACCTCCTCGTCCAGGTGAGCCGTCCCTTCCCGCAGACAGCTCTCCCCTTCCTCCTCGGCCCAGCTTCTGCTGATGCTGCTGGGCTTTGAGGACGCATTTTCCTCCTCGGACCTGCTGTCTTCATCACTTTCGCCTTCCAAGCCCCTTCTCACAGACCAGTCCTCCAAATCCTCACTGCAGGACTGGCTGCTCCCTGCGGGCAGGAAGCTCCAGGATCTCGAGCTGCTGCTGTGGTACAGGGACTGCACAGACCTTGAGAGAAACCTGGACAGCGAGCGCCTCTCTGCATACTGGGATTCTCTCTGACTGGCCTTTGCAGCATTTCCAAACCAGTTGGAGATGCGCACAGTAGGTCTTCTCTCCCCTTCGATGCTGAGAGAGAGATTGGTGAGAGACTTTTGTTTCTGAAGGCAAGTTCCTTTTCTCCTTCCGTCTTTGCTTCGAAACACGGAGAGTTCAGCAGGCCGCTGCATGGTTTTTCTAATGCTTTTCTTCTTTCAGTTGCGATTCATATTGTCTTTCTACGTTCCAGTTGCAAGAGGCTCTTTTGCATTTAATTAACACATTCACTGCAAAAAAAGCTCAGTCTCAAACATACAGAGGACTCTGGAGATACAGCAGCTACAGTCATTTGCCCACACTTGAGCTTGCCACATCACTCCAGTGATCAGCAGGATTCGCAAACATTTTGCTTAAATATATCTGAAGCAGAAAAGAGTTCACCAAAGACTCTGCTCCAGCTGAAAAGTAGCCCGGGAAGCCAACTACGTTTTCCCATCTTCATCCAATCGCACGTCTCAGCAGGGTGATGGGTCCACATTTCCCTTTACTGCGTCTGTGTTCCGAAATGCAAGGTAGCGAAGCACGAACGATGCCTCTTGCTTTTTTTTTTTTTTCCCTCCTGCCTCTCGCAAGCCTTGAACTGCTTTAGGTCTGCAACCCTTTACTCTAATGAGCTGGCACAGTGCAGCAAGTACAGCGTCCGCATCAGAGCCCAGTATGAGCTGAAATTAAGCACTGACACCCAGCCCTGCACAAGCCTCTCGCGTTTTAGTATTCCACCTGCATTCTCAGATCTACGGCTCTCCCTTGCTGCTGCAGTGGAGGCTGCTGGCTGTCATGGCAGCAAACATCCTGCTAAATTAAAACAGAGGCACGGAAGCAGCTGTCCAGACTCGAATGCCACAGGTTTCAGAGCCAAGCTTGAATGAGACGCTGTGCTATCAACCCTCTGCACATTTAAATGATTCGCTGCCACCCCGCCTCCGCCACGGACACACACATACTCACATCCACAGCATCCACTGCTCGGTGCCGAGGGTGACAGACTAATTCTCTATAGCTGCAGGCAGCTGAAGCAGGCAGAGCTGCCTTCTGAATGTTGGGATCTATGCTGTAAAAGCACAAACCAAATTGAAGAATGGAAAGGACTTAAAAAATGGAGCATGACACCCTCTGCTCAGCGAGAGTTAATGCTTTAAAGGGAAATACTTCACCTCATCTTTTAAACAACAGATTCAAACCTTTAAAAAAACAATAATGAAGCTACTTAGTAAAACAGCTAGTGTGATAATAAAAAATCAAAACTTCTTTTTTCCTTGAAAAATAATAGCAAAAATAGCCTGACAGTGTTTTTTTTTTTTTTTTTTTTTGCCCTCATACTTTGACTCAGATCATACAATTGAAAGTTTATGGTCAAGTGGACAGAACATAATCATGTGAAAGAAAACATTAAATGCACACTGTGTCTTTTGATGTGAGGATTTCTTTAAGACCATTTCTGAGCTTATCACAACATAATCAACTGAATGTTTAACATTTTGATAAAAATGGAAATTTCTTATATTTACCTCACACTGATGTGTACATTGCAATACAGTCATGCTGTTCTGAGTTTTGGAAAACTTTTAAAAAACAAATATATAGTATAGCGCAGATCATGTGCATGGCGACAGTAAAGGAGTAAAGTATGAAAGAAGAAAAACTTTTCAGAATTTTCTGCTCACAAATAGCACATACTAAGAGAAGAAAAGTGAAAAATATAATAATATAAACGTTTAATTTTCTTATTCTAATAGATATATAAATGCTCATCATTTTCAGAGCTACCACGGTAAAACTAAGGGTGAGTTTTTCTCTCTTCTAATCTCAACTAGGAAAAAATGCTCCTTTCCTAACTACATAAATTAGCATCACAATAGGCAAGGCCTGTATCTTTAGATATGATAACTACTTACTTTGCAAAGTTACTTTTGCCTTGTGTCCCCCCACTCAAGGTAGATAATACTTAGATGTAGTTTACAGAAGCTTAAAAGAAAATTGGATTAAAGAGAACAACTACCATTTGTGATAAGCTTTTCCAATAAATAAATAGTGAAGGCTGATTGCCAATTCATTACTTTTAAAATTGTGTTTATAGGCTGGGAGTTCAAGTGAAATGAATACAAATGATAAATCATTGAATCTGATGATTATACTTCTAAAACATAATTTTTAAAAATATTTTTAAAAGATCAGCATGCCATTCCTTTTGGTGTTGCTGAACAGAAAATGTTTTGCTCCATTTTGCGTTAATGTGACTTCATGAATTTTTAGGTTATGAAATCACAGTGAAATGTGCTTAATTTATGAAGCTTCAATTTGTCTGACACATATCATTCTAGTATATAGTGATGTGCCTTAAACCCTGCCAGAGCCACAAAGAAGGGTGCCTTTGAGAGCAGGTGGGCTGCAATTAGTGCTTTTCAACTGGAGGTGATTTCTTCCCGAAGGGTCATTTGACAATGTCTGGAAACATTTTTGTTCATCACAACCGAGGGGAGTCGTGGGTGACAGCTCAGGGTAGAGGCCAATGTTGCTGTCAGACTTCCTACAATGCCAGGCCCGAGCCACATAACAATTATGCAGTCCATAATGTCAATAGAGCTAAGGTTGAGAAACCCTGATGTGGAGTGCTTTTTAAAATTAATGATGCCTTTTTGCTAACATTAATATCCACTCTGCACTGCTTGTAGCACTTCTTCTGGTATTCTGTATTCTAAGGCCTGTGTTCAAAGACCAATTCCCAGTGGAAACATGTTAATCCATCAAACAGAAAAAGGAGAGATGAGGGATCCAAGTGACGATTATCTTTTTTTTTTTTTTTTTTTTTTTTT
>PVLD010013899.1:0-54227 GCA_004027595.1 Dinomys branickii | reverse complement strand
AAAAAAATAAAAAAAAAAAATAAGAAAATGATGAAAACCATAAATGCCCAACATAGAAAAGAAATGGAATCCATGAAATAGATCTAAACAGAAATTCAGGAGATTAAAACCTCCATTAAATATATAAGCAACAGATTAAACAAAAGCAAGGTTAGAATATCAGTTCTAGCAGACAGGATTGCAGCTAATGACCATGAAAAGAAAGATATTTTAAAAATAGCAAGAACTATGAAAAGTCAATCCAGTAGCTATAAGACAAAGCAAAGAGGAATAATATGAGATTGACTGGAATCAGTAAGAAAGCTGGAGACAGCACAAATGCCATAAAAAACCTCTACAGAAATAATGGCAGAAAACATGGATAAAGAATTTTACATACAAATAAATGAAGCATACATAACTCCAAACAGCCAAGATCAAAATAAATCTATACCAAGGCATATAATAATCAAGATTCCAGAAATTCAGCACAAAAACACATTAACAGCAGTTAGAGAAAAGACACAGGTCATCTATAAAGCAAAGTCCACTAGAATCATAGTATACTTCTCAATATAAATGCTGAAATCAAGGAAAGCTTGGAATGAGGTATTTCAAGGCCTAAAAGAAAATAGTTTCCAACCTACACTGATGTACTCCACAAAACTATTTTTCAAAATTGTGGAGAAAGAAGATACTTCCATGAAAAAGAACCTCCAAGAAATTCATGACCACCAAACCAACTCTTCAGAATGTTCTGAAGGATATATCAGAAAGAGAGTTGAAAACCAAAACCACAAGAACATCAATAGAAAGAAACCACCAGGTAGGGCAAGCAATTAAACAGAGGGGAAAGACAAGGAACCAACAACAAGAAAACAATATGAGAAAGATAGGCCAATACATACCTGTTATAATCATCAGTGTAAATGATATTAATTCAACAATCCAAAGAAACAGACCGGCAGAATAGATCACGAAACAAGATCCAACAATATGCTGCATTCAAGAAACACATTTAACTCAAAAGAAATTCACAGACTGAAAGTCAAAGGATAAAAAACAATACTCCATGCTACAAGAACCCAGAAGAAGTAGGGGTAGCTATTGTATTTGCAGACAATGAAAACTTCAATTTAAGACTGATCATAAGGGAAGAAGAAGGTCACTATATTCTTATTAAGGGAATATTCCAAGAAGAAGAGATAACAATCAAAGTATTTATACACTAAACAGAGGCTCACTCAATTACACAAAGCAAATATTAACAGATATGAAAAATCAAATAAGCACTAACACAATTGCCATGGGAGATCTTAATACCCCATTATCACAAGTAGATTAACTAGACATAAAATCAACAAAGAAATATCAGAATTAAAACAAACCTGTGAACAAATGGACTTAGTAGATGTCTACAGAGTGTTCCACCCCACAAACTTAGAATACACACTCTCCTCAGCTGCACATGGGACGTTCTCCAAAAGAGACCACATATCAGCCCATAAAATAAGCTTAAATAAATGCAGAGGAATTGAAATTATCCCATGCATGTTCTCTGACCATAGGGCAATGAAATTGGAAATCAATGGCAAAAGAAACCACAAAAACTACATAAACACATGCAAATTGAACAACACGCTCCTGAACAACCAATGGGTCACAGAGGAAATTAAAGAACAAATTAAATAGTATCTACAATTAAATGAAAATGCTGATACAACATATTGAAACTTATGGGACACAAAAGCAATCATACGAGGGAAATTTATAGCAGTAAATTCTCACATCAGGAAAACAGAATGAGCTCAAATAAACAACTTTATGTTCAACCTCAAACCTTCTTAGAAAAGGAAGAACAAATTATACCCAATGCTCACATGAGACAGGAAATAATAAATATCAGAGCAGAAATTAATACACTTGAGACTAAGAAAACAATATAAAGAATCAATGAATTAAAGAGTTGGTTCTTTGAAAAACTGAATAAAATTGATAAACCCCTAGGCAGCCTTATCAAAAAGAGGAAAGAAAAGACCCAAATTCAAGCAATTAGGAATGAAAAGTGTGAAATTACAATGGATGCTGTGAAAATCCAGAAGATCATCAATACCTACTTTAAGAACCTGTATTCTAATGAAGCGGAAAACAGAAAAATTGGACAGATTACTAGACACACATCAATTATCAAAACTGAATCAAGAACATATAAATATTCTAAGTAACCTGACATCAGTCAATAAAATTGAAAATGCAATTAAAAACCTGCCAACAAAGAAAAGTCCAGGCCCTAGTAGATTCACTGCTTAATTCTACAAGAAATTTAAAGAAGATCTAATGCCACTAATACTCAAACTCTTTAATGAAATTGAAAGAGATGCAATACTTCCAAAGTCATTCCTGGAAGCAAGTATTACACTGATACCAAAACCAGAGAAAGATCCAACCAGAAAAGAAACTACAGGCCAATCTCCGTAATGAACATAGATGGCTGTCCAAGGAAACATTCTCTCCTTAGCCTGCTTCCTCACTTGCCAGGGGCAGGTGCGTAGGGTTCTCAAGGGATGTCAACTATTTTATTTTTAGCTTATGTCAAACACGATCAGGAAGGTAAATCTGCTAGGGCCTGAGAGGGACAGAATCACTGAATACCATCTAAAACCAAACCTGAATAAGGAGGTCAGTGAAGCAGATTTTAGATCATCTATCAAAAGATTCCCTAATAACAATCATATGACAGTAGAGTCACTGACTCTAAAAGTTGTATATCCTCTTACTTTGCAAAATTTTAAGCAGAAATTTAGGGAAGATGACTGGTTGTAAGATTCCTATTAACAATAAAAAACTCACCAAATTTTTAAAAAGCACCATGGTTCTCACAGTTTACGTTTAACATTATCCTGGTAACACTGTATATTCAGCTGGTGTCCTAACATTCATAGTAACATTCCCCTCTAACCTGTGCAGGGAAATTAATGGGCTGTACTTTCTCCTTTGCATTCAGGATAAAAATGTCTCTGGGGGCTGGGGATATAGCTCAGTGGAATAAGCGCCTGCCTAGCAAGCGCAGGGTCCTGAGTTCGATCCCCAGTACCGCCAAAAAAAAAAAAAAAATGTCTCTGCATATCCCATGTATGGCCTTTACACAAGATGTATTCACATCTTGTGCACAACTAAATCTGTTTCATTTCAATACTCATGTATTTTATTATGTATTAGAAAATAACTCAGTATATGAAGTTATTTAAGGGGTTAATAACAGAATTGGAGAGCTAGATGGTCAGTGTTTTAATTTTGCTTTATGTGTCCATGGACCAATTCTTTAACCACTCACTTTATTTTGATTTCTTAATCTGTAAAATGAGGAACATAATCATACTTACCTCCAGGTCGTTATAAGGTTATTTATTGCAAAAGAACACACGAAGTGTTTGGAATATAATAAGAGCTACATAAACTTTTGATGAATAAAGAGGAACTGAACTCATGATTATATTATATTATTGCTTAGGAAAAGCTACAAAGGTATATAAGTGACACACAGAGTGTCCAGAAAATTATTAAGTGAATAATGGTCTAGGTGGCATACAGAAATGGTACAAGTTGTTCAACTGTGCCCGGCACAGGTATAAGGTGAAGAATTCTGGTTAGAAATCATAAGACATGGGTACTTAAGTTCCTGCACTCTCATTTCCTTGTAATCTAGACCTAGGATCCTTCATTGTCTTTTCCATCTGTAAAATGGAGCTAATGATTTATTTATCTTACAGGGTAACTGGTAAACGAGTTACTGAATTTATTTATTTATTTTTTAAGAGTAGGAAGCATTTATTGGAGAAGGAAAGCTCAGAAAGTGGGTTGCCCAAGTTAATGAATTTAAAAATGCTTTGTCAACCATGAAGTTAGAAAAGATGCAAATAACAAGTTACAACTTCTGTGTCTCATTCTAGTAACTATTCCATGAATTCATTTTCTTCCACTGAAGCACTACTCTATCAAACTAATTTAAGTTTATAGTCTGAACTAAATTGTGTATTGGAGGGAACATTTTAGTGCTTCTAACAATCATATTCAACATGGTTAGTAAGAATGTAACCTCTGGAACTAGACTGTTTTCAAATTCGGATGTCACCTGTCATTAGCTGGGTGATGTTTAGTAAATCATATTTTTTATGCCTTAGTTTTATCACCTGTGAAGTGGGCATGGTAATAATACCCCCTTGTTTTGAGGCTTGTTATGAGGACTAAATGAACTAGCACATATAATGTACACATTAGTATCTACCACAAATGCTCAATAAACATTAGTTATTTTTCTGTTCAAATTCACATATTGAAATCTACATTCCAACAAACCAAAAATAATAATTTTAAGGTTTTAAGTCTCAGTTTAAAATGTAACATCACTGATGGGGATGAAGCTCAGTGGTGGAGTATTCGCCTAACATGCATAGGTTCCGTATCTAGCACCACACACGCACACACATACACACACACAGAGGAACATCATCAAAAACAATAACATACAAAATGAATTTCTTGGTTTACAAATTGGGTTCTGGAGATTCCATACACTGGCATTACTCTCACCGCAGAGATGGGCTGCATCGGGCTGAGAGGAATGGTCATTTAGAGGAGGCATGAGCACAGGCACAGAAAGTTTTAGAATTTTCTGTCTGTGCCACTGAATCCACAAATGATTGAATGTGCTGCGTTCTAATAAAACTTAATGACCATTGACATTTTAATTTCATAGGATTTTCTCACATCATGAAGTGTTTCTTTTTATGCTGTCAATTATTTAAAGATGAAAAAGCCATTTTACATCATAAGCAGTATGAAAACAGGTCACAGGGCTGGATGCTCCCTGTGAGCTATAGTTGACCCCTGATCAACATTCTCACTTTTTTAAGGTTTATATAAGAAGACTGGGTAAGAGGCTCAGCAGACCACAGAAAAGACTGGAGAGGATTAAAGAGCACAGTTTGAAGGATATGCAAGCACTCCACTTGGAGAAGGTGGAGCATGTCTGTCTGTCTCTCTGTCTACTGGGTAGAGATATATAACTATGTATATAATTGGAGATGGTGCGATTATTTAACTGGACAGAAATCTAATGGTTATCTTCTTAGAAATTTCACTCTAAAGAAAGTCCTAGCCTACACTAGAGGAAGTATTTCATAGGCCACATAACCATCTCCACTGAGCACAGAAAAAGGGTGACTGGGTGCCACTTGTTATGTCACAGCCCCAGCATGGGCTCTGCTATCACATCCTTCGTGGATGACTCCTCCCGTCACTACTGACTCGAGCTAACTATTCATTTTGTCCTCTTCATAAGTGGTACCAGTGATAACTACCATTTGCTGAGTACTTATTAAGTGTTATATACTATTATTTTATTGATTATTCACTTTAATGCACTGAAGGACAAAATAACCACTAGTGTCACCATCCTTCATCCCCCAAGTCTCAGCTCAGATTTTATACCCTGACCTCTTGATCCAACCAAAGCCATCGTCTTCAATCTACCATATCACCATGTACATCTTCTTCAAAATGCTCATTAGCATCAGTTATTATTTTATTTTGTTTCATTGTGTGGTGTGTTGAAATTTTATTCCTAGCACTGGGGCTCAAACCATGGGGGCCTCTACCTCTAAGCTACATCCCTAAATATTTAAAAACATTTCCATTATCATTTTGACCCAAGGTCTTAGTAAACTTTCTAGGCTGCCTTTTTCACTTGCAATGTATTCCTTCTTCCTGTGTTTGCTCTGTCTCCCTCTTGTCAATTTCCGTGGCTGTTTTATTTCACTGACTCTGCAAGAAATGAGATAATGTGAAGAGCCCGAGTCTCTTATTGGTTTTCTAAAGTCCACAGCAGTAGTTGAAATGGAATGAACTAGAGTCTCACCAGAATATCTGGGAGAAAAGCAGCATGGATAAGAGTTTCCCTGATATAAGGACAATATCTTCAGGCTGGAGGAAAGCAGAGAACCACTGGACCAGAGGATTCAATGGGGCCCACGGAGAGACAGGAAGCCTGCTGGGAAGGTAGTAAGACTCCCAAGAAGGCTGAGGCTCTTTCTGCTATTTCTGAGGGTACAAAATAGCACAGAGAGCTACCCCACGAAGTTCGGCACACAGACACAAGCAATATTGTATAATATTGGGTACGTGGGCTCACGGTCCATAATGATTGTCTTGCCATCGTCTTTTGGCATCACATAGACCTTCCGGGGGAGGGTACATACACAGAGGATTTGGGATGAACTCAGAATGTCTGAAAGCAACAGAATGTAGCAAATGTTCTCCTTGGACCAGAAAACAATTCCATTTTATTAAGGGGTAGGAAGAGAGAAACAGAGGGGAGTGGCTGAGGGCAGAGGCATTGTGCCCCAGCGATGAAGAGCCTGCTCCTGCTTCTGAAGAAGGAGCGCTAGAGTGCATGGCAGAGATCTGTACTTCCAGCTCAGCCAGACAGGTGGGAGATAACTGGATACTAGAGAGAACACGCCTGGACTGTGTAGGGGTTGCAGCTATGGTGGACTTTGCTGAGAGTCCTACGGCTCAGCACCAACTGTAAGAAGCTGACAGACAGGCAAGTGTGCAGCCAGGACCGAGCGTCCTCACAGACAGGAGTGGAGGCTGTCTCAGCAGCAGACGCACATGCAACGAACAAGCAGACAGCGTGAAACTGAATGTCCTGGTGGAGAGCACTCATTACTGCTGTGTTCAGAGCATCAAGTAAAATGCAGGGGGAGGAGAGGGAAGGACTCAAAATGTCTAAAGCAAAGTTTCTAGGGATGAAGACTGAAACAGTGAGCAGAACCCTAAGGCTGTAATTCCATCCTCCTAAGCTGATGGCTAGGAATGTACATCCACTACATGAATCTAACGCTTGTCTTCTCCCATTAGAATGGGAATTCCTTGAAGCATTCACCTCCGTATTTCAGACTGAAAAAGTTCCTGGCACATACTAGTTGCTCAGTAAATATGTGTAAAATAAAATGGTAACCACTCTAGGTGAGGAAGGTGAATAAATTTGAAAATAGTTGGGACCAAAACGAAAAGCATACCTGAAAAGTGGCCAAGCTTTATTCAAAACAGTTTAAGTAATTTCCTAATGGGGGAGGGGATTTGAAACTGCATTCAAATAGGACTCTGAAGATTACAGTCTCAGCCTCAAGATAAAAATGTGAGCATCCACTATGCGGAGGGAAATGGGTCGGATGCTAACGCCTGGCTTCAACTCCCCAAATCTAAAGTATGGATATATGTTCTCATTGGTGAGCCGGCCAAGACGCTACTTCAAACCCTAAGACTGAACTGTCACATGAAGTCATTATTTTGTTTTAGGAAAAGGGACACCTTGAGATATTATTGGAAACAAAGATGTCAGAACTGGAGATGGGGCTCAGTGGAAGAATATGTCCTCTGCATGTTCTGAATTCATGTGTGAGCCCCTGATTTCAAATCCCAGCACCGCCCCCCTTACAGAACAGGGAGATATAACTATATAATATTCTAAAATATATTTCTCATTAATATGAGCATAACTGAAAACTTCTGGACCTTGAAACAATTTCTATTTTATTTAATACATTACATACATTTACTTTTCCTGTTGCAAGAAACAACAGAACATAGTTTTATTTTTTGCTGCTGATTTAATATAACCCTTTCTCCCTTCTGTCACAGTGACCGACCATCTCAGCACAGCATCAGATGAGGGCTGGGTGTTCTACATCTAGGAACACCACAAAACATTGAATGAGGAGCCAAATCACCAGGGGCTTAAATTTTAAAATCAATGGTCTTCAATATGGCTTTCTAATATGTAAAAAAGGAATGAGTAAATGTTTCAATTGTTGTATTTTGAAACCATTTACAAATGATGTCATTTGTGCAAGGACTGATTCTTTGGGCCTTATACGTAGGGTAAAATGCATGTGTAAAAGTCTCTTCCACGCAGTAGGAAAGGTCTGGGTCAACACGTTTTCTATAGCAGAGAACACGTGGTTTCAGATTTATAGAAATGGGTTAGTATTTCTGTTCAGACACGGTGCCATCATTCCAAAGAATACCTTTCTTTCCATTATAATACATGACATATAAAATCCTGCAAACTGTATACCATGTTTAACAATATACCTTTAAACCCAGGTCTCCCCTTTACTTTTCTCTAGGTCCAACACAATGATTCCTTATTTTCAGAATTCTACCAATATCTACCAAAAAAATGAATACTGAAACTCATGTGAGGTGTATACAATAGTGTTCTGTATGAGAAAATCATTTTGTCATCTAATGCTTTATAAGGCCCCCATTTTCCTGTGTTAACAGTTTTTCCTCATCCTATGACTCTTTGCCCGGTCATACGGCTTTGGGAATAAGCTTCCCACATATAAAAAAATTCTGCAAAAATTACTAACCAGAACATATGGTTTTGACCTGGTAGCCACATGAGATTTATAGAATAAAGGCAGAAATTTTCTTTGCTCCTCATATTTGGGAATAACAAAGTGAATCCTGTGAGAATATGCCCCATTGTATTCAGCAGTAAAGCAGCAGCAGCTTCTTTTTAACACAGAGCACACCGAAGCCAGCTGATGTTTGTTCTGATGTTCCTAATGATGCCCTGCGTGATGCCTGCCTCCAGTTCCTCGGCTATTTGTGCCAGCGTTTTCACTCTGGTGATGAACTAGAGAGGCACACTTGAAGAGAGACTATCGGAGACTGAAATGAGGAAAATCAATTCCATAGCCCCAAAGACAGCTGGTGCAGAAGGTCACCGCACACTAACAGTTGCTTTGTGGCTTCGGAATCTTGAGGGGGATTCTATTTAACAGCAACAAGAAGAAGACAAGAACCGCAGAGCTACACTGCATCATTAACTTCTAATGCTATGCAGCAGCTAACACACCAATGGGAAGGATTACTGCATATGAAGCACAATTAATAGTTTCCCTTTTGGCTTTGTAAACTGAAAGATCCACGTCTTTGTCGATCTGCTTTCATTGCACCTGGCTCTGTTCTCTGTCCTCGTTTGCATTGTGAAGGGACTCGAGCATCTATCTTTACACGGGTCAGTTCACAAATCTGAATTCAGTCAGCACAGTGACATTTCCTCACTGTTTTGTTTCCCCCATTCGCACCTTCTTGGTCACTGTTCAGGATCTCTGTCCTTTAGGTCTCAGATTGAGGGACTTTGGGTAATTTTTGATTACACTTCTTCTGCTCCAAGTTCTACCCCCAGAGAGTCCTGCATCCTTTTTCATTTTTTCTGTTAACTCCAGAGTACTAAATTCTGTGTTCTTCCAGCTCAACTTCTTCCTCTTAATCTATTTATTGAAGACAGAAAAGAGGCAAGAGTAACATACTCATTGCTAATTTTCTTTTACTTTCAAATTAAATACTGCACTAGCTGGATATGGTGGTACACACCTAAAATCTTAGCATTCTGGAGGCTGAGGCAGGATGATCACTGTCACTTCAATAGCAGCCTGGGCTACATAATGAGTTCAAGGTTAGGCTGAATTACATAGTGACATCTTGTCTCAAAAAACCAAACCAAACCAAGACGAACCGAACCGAACCAAACCAAGCCAAATCAAACCACTGCACTTACCTGGTAATTTGAATAAGTTCAGCCACCATTTTTAGTTTCTCTTATCTCAGGTGGCTTAGGATTCTCTTAGTTTCCCTTTTTAGTGGGCATGCTTTGTTTCTTAGGGCTTTTATTGTTGTTTTGTTGTTGGCTGTATTGCAGATTAAACCCAGGGACTCCCACATGCTAGGAAAGTGTTATACCACTGAGCTGCATCCTCAGCCCTCTTCCTTAATTTAAATTGATTTTGTCTTTCAAAATAATAACATACACCTGCCTGGCAAGCGCAAGGTTGTGAGTTCGATCCCCAGTACCACCAAAAAACAACAACAACAACAACAAACAAAAACACACACACACCATCACAAAATTTTTTAGTGCTAAGAGAATCAGATTTTTGAGCTATTAAATATAATATCAATCAATTAATGCTTTACTTAAGAAAATACTAAATTAAGTACAAAACTAAACAGTTATAATAAGCTTCTAAGAGTCACTAGAACAAAATGGGTTAATTCTAATCTTTTGCTCAGGAGACTAATATAATCATATTATTTCTCTAATATCGAGTAAATGGTAATATGTTAGAAATTATAGTGAACAGGGCTGGGGATATAGCTCAGTGGAATAAGCGCTTGCCTAGCAAGCGCAGGGTCCTGAGTTCGATCCCCAGTACCGCAAAAAAAAAAAAAAAAAAAAAAAAAAAAAAAAAAAAGAAATTATAGGGACCAATGAGACTAATCCTTGGAAAATTTGTTAAAGAGTTATTCAAAGTGGCTTGAGTCATTTCCTCAGTGAGAGATTAGGACATAGAATAAAATTTAAACAGAAAGTGTACAACTACTGAATGAAATTTTAATTAGCTTAACTTCATAGGTGGTTTTCTTGATAGAAAATAATTTGTTTTCTATTCCTAAAATTCATTTGGAACCAGAAGAGGCCTGGAATAGCAAAAGCAATCCTGGGCAACAAAGGAAAGGCAGGAGGCATCACAATCCCTGACTTGAAATTATACTATAAAGCTACTGTGATAAAATCAGCATGGTACTGGCAAAAAAACAGACTTGAAGATCAATGGAACAGATCAGAAGATGCAGACACAGCTACAAACACACTCAGCCACCTTATTTTTGACAAAGAGGCCAAATATGTTCATTAGAAAAAAGATAGCCTCTTTAATAAATGGTCCTGGAAAAAGTGGCTTTCCACATGCTGAAGACTAAAACTAGACATATGTCTATCACCATGCACTAAAGTCAAAATGGATCAAAGATCTAAATATCAAAACAGAAACACTAAATCTACTGGAAGAGAAAGTAGGTAAAAATCTCAAAGACATAGGGATAGGCAGAGAGTTCATGAACAAAAACCAAACTGCATGGGAAATACTTCAAAGCATCAACAACCGGGATCTCATCTTATTGAAAAGTTTCTGTACATCAAAAGAAATCACCAACAGAGTAAAAAGAAAACCCATAAATTGGGAAAAATTTTTACCCAATTGCCACTCAGACAAAGGACTTCTATCTAAAACATAGCAAGAATTAAAAAAAAATCAGACCCTCATAATTCAAAGACCCAATCCAAAAATGGGCATCTGAGATGAATATGCACTTCTCAGATGAAGAAATACTAATGGTGAATAAATACATGAAAAAAATGTACAACAGCATTAGTCATTCAAGAAATGCAAATTAAAATAACACTGAGATTCCATCTCACCCCAGAAAGAATGGCTATCATTAAGAAATCAATCAATGACAAATGCTGGAGAGGCTGTGGGGAAAAGGAACACTTCTCCACTGCTGGTGGGAGTGTAGATTGGTGAAACCACTGTGGAAATCAGTTTGGAGATGCCTAACAAAACTAGGATTAGAAGTCCCACTTAACTTGGCTATTCCCTCACTGGATATTTTTCCAGAAGAATTAAAAATGTCATACCACAGTGATATATGTGCATCCACGTTTATAGTAGCACAATTTGTCATAGCTAAATCATGGAAACAACCCAAATGCCCATCAACTGAGGAACGGATAAAAAAGATGTAGTATTTTTATACAATGGAGTATTACTCAGCTATAAGGAAAGGTAAACTTGAGGCTTTTATAGGTAAATGGATGCAACTAGAGACCATACTCACAAGTTAAATAAATTGGACCCACATGTGTAAACATTGTATTGTCTCCCTGGTGTAAGAACATGAAAGAGTAAATAAAACCTAAAATGTACAATAGATAATAAGAAAGGGAAAGAAATTGTTCAAAGGAAGGAACTGGGATGAGGGAAAGAAGAAAAAGAAAGTGCTAAGGCATTATATATATATTATATGTATATATTCTATGTATACATATTATATAGATACAGATATAGATATATAGATATAGGTGGCATAACTATACCACTGATGTCTGATGGTTTATTGAGGGGAACAGTTAATGATTAAAAGTTTTTTTATATTTTGACCAATTTTGTATGCTTATGTCTGGTAATCTGAGCAACTTATGTGAAGACAACAATTTAAAGTATAGCAATCTTTGGTGAATTCCTGTCTAGTGAAACTATGTATTATCTCTAATGTTCTTTTAAATTATTATTTTCTTATTCCCTTTAATGGTTTGATCAATCTTCAATTCTTACATCTGGTCATCTGAGCAACTTTGTTGAAGATAACAATATGTAATATAACAACCACTGTTAATCCCTGTCATTTGGTTTGAAACCCTGTATCATTTTTAAAGTCCTTGCTTTGTTTTGTTTGTATTTTGCTATTGTTCTTTTTTTGTACTATTTTCTTTAAAATAGAAAAAGATTATAGTTGGTTTTGTGCAATATTTTAAATAATTTTTAAAAACTTTATAGAGATTAACAAAGCAAATAATTGAAATACTGTGTGTAGCAAAAGGTGTTCAGCACCTGTCCCTAAGGCACAGTTAAAAGCTTTATTAGTGACAGGCAGACATCTGGGAAAATATATCTGTTGCATGCAACATTTACTAGGCTGCACAGGGAAAAAGGCACGACTGTATAGAAAATGTTGACTTTCCTCCCCTCATTGCAGAACCCTCATTGGGCAAAGAATAATTTATATTAAACTAAATATGAACTGTTTAAATAAAATGTTTTGATGTCTTGCTTTTTGCTGATGTTTGTAGGCACATCAATGAAAAGTTACCTAGGATGTAAATTGCTTTCTTCAAATTTGATGGTCTGATTTTAAAGACAATATGTCAATAAGAAAGATTGGCTATATTAGGCTCAATTTACAACCTTTCAGTATCCAAAGTTCTTATTTATGAGGTAAGAAAATTTTAAGGTGCAGGTTCCTTTTCCTTTCAGCAAAATATAAGTTTCTGGATTTAAAAGGTTTATTAAAGGTCTCACAAGATTTTCTCAACATCAAACAACATTTCCAAAATGACATTTCCAGATCTAAAGCAAATGAATCCCATAGTTGTGGATTAAATTTACCTGGGGATATATGAAAGCTAAAAATAACTACTGAGTTCAAAACAGTTTTAGTCACTTCATGTCAAAACAATGGATAGTTTAACTGGAGTTCATTTCAAGTTCCTTAAAAATCATGTTAGTACTCTTAATTGTTAGTACATGTTATTTTCTGTATTGTTCATTATTACTTATTTAATTACTCATGGTTTTTAATTGTATATCTTTATTAAATAGTATAACAGCCCCAAATATATCCATGTATATTTGAAAGAACTGATGCGCATAAAAGATACAATATTAACCGTCACAGAAGATTTTGCCACTTGACATTTGTGCTGATCACTGTCTTTAGAATTTTTACTATCAAATTCTGAATTTTAGGTTTTAAAACCAACTGGCTCAGCTGTTAAATAAATACTATTATATGAATGAGAAAGCTACGGCTAATCACTCTCTTTACAAGACTCTTCCTGAAAGCCTAATTCTAAATATTTTAAGAGCACTGTGCGCGGTACACGCATGCACGTGCGCACACACACACACACACACACACACACACACACACAAAATCTCCATACTCCCTTTACATGATTGCTTTTTATAAAGGAGAAAAAGAAACTAAAACATTTTTTCAAGAACAACAATATTTTGTCCCTAACTTTTCTCCTTCTTTAAAACCACTGAGTGTGGGTTGGGCATTTAGCTCAGTTGCACAGCACCTGCCTGGCAAACGTGAGGTTGTGAGTTTGATTCCCGGCACCAAAAAATAAAACAAAACTGCCGAGGAAAAATTCGTGGCAACCAAAGTGATCTTCCTACTACTGGACACAGCGTTAGTACTACTAGTACTATGCACTGGGACACAGGCCACAGCAGCGGTAGGTTCTGATCTAGAAAACAATACGATGAAAAAAGTTTCTCTTACTCATGTATAGATGGAACACAACACCAGTATAATTGAAACAAATTTTTAAATTCCACCCTGAATTCTTATTACAGTTATAGACAAAGTGGTTTTTTTTTTTTTACGCTTTGGAAATTAGTTTAAAACATGCTTCTTAGACTGTACGCAAGATAACTTGAAGAGTACTTAGCTTGTATGAAGAAGTAAAAAGTATTAGGAGAACTAGTGTTTAATTAACTTTCCCAATGACCAAGGCTGCAGCAGCAGTACTTGAGAAAGCTTTCACTAGGAATGAAAATAAGGAAGTGGGATCTGAAAACTAAAAAGGCTTATCTCAGTCTCGATGGAAAGGGCATGACAGTTAAATAATGAAATATACCTGTAGCCAGTCAATAATACACTAATATTTAATTGTTTGTATTGTTAAAACTTTATCCCTTCTATCTGCTCTATAAATTGGTATGTTCTGTATTGTTTCTGTGTTATTCTGGGTTGTTTTGTCTTAAAAATAAAATTAAAAAAAAAACTTTATCTGTTAAAAATTTTTTGAAAAATATGACACTAGAAAAGGAATGTGAAAAAAAAAGAAAAAGAAAAGGAATGTGCATTTGTGCATGAGTGCCGCTGCGTATATAAATTTTCTGAGAATTGCCTAGGGCTTGTTCAAAATGCATTTATTATTTTGCTTCTAAAATAAAGGTATTATCACTAGGAACGTAATTATAGAAATTTTATACTGTTTTAAATTAAATAATAACAAAAAGAAAACATTTCCTATTCCTACTAAAGTGTCTCTTCTTTTAACATTACCTAAAATGTACTTTAAAGGAAAATATTTTAAATAAGAAAATTGAAGATAGCCCAAGTAAGCAATCAATACCAGGATGTAAATTATGTATTTTGATGTGAGAACAAAAGAACAAATATATAATGATTCTAGCTGTGACACAGTATGTTGGTGAGACTGATAAACTACTTCACACTGATAGCATGTTGTGGTCTCAAATCTATTAGACTTTTGAATTGATGTGCTATTATCTTTGGACAACTTTCACACTAGGAGATGATCCCAGCAAGAAAAATGTCTTAAATGAAAAGCTTATAAACAAGATACATTTCACTGCTGCTACCTGAATTAATATGAGCTGTTAGTAATTGCACAGAAAAGTTTTGAGATAAAAATTTTTAATATTTTACAAAATTTCTGCAATATCATAATTACACATTTTAGAAACTGCCCTTGTGTCAATTTATAATTATAGTGAACGTGAAAACATGTTCATGGGAACTACGACATTAGGCATTAACCAATCTTTGAAAATTCCCAGGGATAATTCTAGAGACTGCTAAGTTGATTGGAGGACGGATGTCCTCAACTATCTTTGTAAGTTTCACAGTCCTCAGTAAATATCACAGTTGTGTAAAATTTAAGTAAATTACAATTGGATAAAATGGATAGGGCTAAACCAAGAAACAAAATGTTTCTGTTGTGACTTTAACCTGTAATCAAGCACCAAATCATGTTCCATTTTATTGGGAATGTAAAGAACTGAACAGCAATAGGTAGAAAAACAAATGTTACGTATGATTGGGGATTGAAACCATGGCCTTAATATTGAGCTATATCTCCAGCTCTATTTCATTTTTAAAATTTAGAAACAGCATTTCACTAAGTCACTAAGTTGCCCAGTCTTGAACTTGCTATCCTCCTGCCTCAGCCTCCCAGGGTGCGGGGCATACAGGTATGCACCACCACTCCTGAACTGTATCACTAAGCACCACTCCATCACTAAGCTTAAACAGCATGTTTCACATTTTAGTTATTTTAATGGGTTAGCCATGACATCAGCTATAAAAATCTGTTAGAGAATTTCTTACATGTTTTAATATACCAATTACATCTACTGTTGGCAGTTATTAAATGGAAGCCATCAGTTCAAAGAGTGGTGAGAGGTTTAAGTAAAGGTTATTGAGTAGCTACTTACCAAACTTCTTTCTTATCTAAATACAAGAAACATAGAAAGATTAACGTAACGTCTACTACTTTGATGACACTAGGAGCTACCTTTAGTACTTTTGCTGGGCTGGTCCTAACCCTGCTGGGAGTTTATAAGAGGAGGTTGAGCCTAAGAGTCAACTGTGCCCCTACCTTTCGGTTTTTGTGGTTTGTGCGAGCTTAATTAACCTCGAGAGTTTTTACTTTGGAATGGACTGTGGTATCATCTTGAGAATCTTCCTCAGTCACATAGAGGCTAATTAGTTATTTCATGGCAAAGTATACAAATAGTTAGAAACCTTCAAAATGACACAAATATACAATAAAAGTCAGTATTACCACCTTTTCTGTTGGGAGTAAAGCAGTCGGCAGTATATTACCAAGAATATACTTCTGAAAAAAATTATAATCTGTCCATTCAAGGTAAAAGCAGTATTCAAAAATGAGTATGGAAATATTGTTCCTTTAAAGACTCTTAATTCAGAGAGGTGTGTGTGTGTGTGTGTGTGTGTGTGTGTGTGTGTGTGGCAGTGGGGATTGAATCCATGGCCTTTGCACTGTGCTACAAACTCAGCCTCTCCGAAGTTCTTTGTTCTCAGAGAGGGCCTCGCTAAGTTGTCCAGGCTGGCCTGGAATTTGCAGTCATCTTCCTGCCTTCGTCTCCAGAGTGCAGGGCCAGTGTGTACCACCATGCCTGACTTGGAGAGAATATTTTGAAAGCCTGTATTTGGAAATAACCCTACCAATACACAATTTTGTTACTGAGCTCCTTAGGAGTCTCCCAAAACATGATATTTTAGGGTTATGTCCTTGTTTACTTGTAAATGTGAGAATCCAACAACTACCAATGAGTTTGTCAGAAGAGAGTAGACATCAGAAAAATGAGCCAAATTTAACAAAAGCATTTATATAATTGTAAAGACTGAGAAAACGTTTACAAGGATTCATGCTTAATAATAAAATTAACTTATATTTAATAGTTATATATCTATGTTTAACACAGACAAACTATCAAGTAAACGATGAAAATAAAATTCTATGAAACCATTTCATTTTCAGTTCCCATCATGACGGCACAGCGGGAGCAGCGTTCACGACAGAGCTGCGTGGCATCCCCCACGGCCCAGCAGGGTATGGCAGCTTGCGGCGGTGGCATCACCAAGCACCGAAGTACTCTTGGAACACGACGGCCAGGCCATCGGGTGACAGAGAAGACGGGAAAGACAGAGTAAGGGCGAAGCCACACAGAAACTCAGGCGCTCGCCCAGTGCAGGTCTGGACACACTTGTCCGCAGAGCGCGAGCCGCTGGTCTCCCTGCCAGGCAGGACACGCCCGAATGCGTGTCAGTAAGGGCAGGCACACTCCAAACCACCACCTGGGCCGCGCCGCTTCCGAGGGGCACACCCGCGACACGCGAGACTGTCTGAGGAGGACGGGCGTGGCCCGAGCCGGAGCCTGGTCCTGGTCCAGAGGCCGCTTCCCCAGCCGCGGTTGCGCAGGCCGGACACAGCCCGGGTTCTGCGGTAACAACAATCCTGGGCCGCAGATGCGAGGCCCAGGCCGGGTTCAGGAACGCGGCACCCAGTGAAGTCTCAGAAACTTCCAAGGAAGAAGGCGGCCGGAGGTGGGGCCGGGCGCCGGGCAGCTCTGGCTCGGGCACAGGGAGGCAGAGCTGAGGGTAACTGTGGAACCCTGGCTGGCGGGCACACGTGGGCGCCGCGGGTGGAGCCGCGGCCTGCGGGAGCTGATGAGGTACCGGGAGTCCGGGGAGGAGGGCAGGGGCGCCGTGGGGGGTCCGGGAGTCCCCGCCAACCGAGAGCCCAGGGCTGAGCTCCCGGGGGCGCAGCATACAGGCTCCAGCAAAGATCCCGAGGAAAATAGGCTCCAGGCTTCAGCAGGCTAAAACCGGAGCGGGGGCAGCGCTAGCGCTCCCTGAAACCTGCGCGCAGCCAGCGGGAGGATGCAGACGCCCCCGCGCGCTGTGTGGGCACGGACTACGTGACCTATGTGGTTCACTTTTACCCAGGGTCGCTTCTGCGTCTCACAACATTGAGTTTCTGCAGGTGGAGGAGGACGATTAATTAGTTCCAACATCCACGGAACCTCTCGTGCTTCCTTCCCCCTTCCTTCCTTCTCCGCTCCTCAAGTAACCTACTTTGCAGACCTCCTCTCCCTTCTGTCCAGGCATAAAACTATACCATCATAATGTATTTTCTCTTTTTTTGTTTTTATTTTATATTATTTTGTTTCATTTTATATCTCCCTCTTTTCCTTTTTCTCCTAGTTCGTAGCCTATACTTCATCAGCAAAACTTGCGTTGACAACTTTTTAAACAAGTATTAAATTAAGTTTTGATACACGAGTATGACTTGGTTTTTGTATGTGGTTATTTTCAATAGTTGTTCTTTCCTCACAAGATGGTGATACTGACTGAACCGGGTTGCTTGAATAGGAGGAGCAGATGTCTACACACTGACTCATAGCCAAAGTCAAGGACACATTAAAGAGACCTCCACTATCCTGGAAGAACCTTCCATCCCAACAGGTGTACAAACTTCAACACAAAAACAGAAGAATCCTGAGAAAAACAGGACAACTAGATGCCCCTCAAACTCAAAATTCCTCAAAAGCTGAGTTCATGGGTATGAAAATGGATGAATTTCCAAAGAACTTGAAAAATACAGTAATTAAAGAGAATGAAGTTGAGATCAACAAACAGTTGAATGACACAGTTAATATGATGTTCAGTGAGCTCCAAGGAGGTACAAATAACCAATTAAATGATTTTGTTAAAAAGATGACCAGTGAGCTTTAGCTACATAGGCAGCTGAATGACTTAAGGAAGGCTATGCAAGGACTTAAGATACAGACTGATAGATTAGATTAAAAAACCAAACCCATAAGGGACACACCTCATCCATTAAAAAAAAAACCACAAACTGAAAGAATGGAAAAATAATACTTCATGCAGATGAGTCTGAAAGGAAACAGAAGTGACTATTTCAATTTTTGACAAAGCAGACATCACACCAAAACTGATTGGAAGAGACAAAGAAAGTCACTATATATTGTTAAAGGGAGCAATTCACCAGGAAGGTACATATAGACGATATATATATATATATATATATATATATATATATATATATATATATTTTTTTTTTTTTTCTCTAAAATAAAAGCTATGTGACTGCGACACAAAGGGATGGATAGGTACCAATACAGTCATAGTGGGAGAATTCATTACCTCACTCTTACAAACAGGTCAACCACACAAAAAAAATCAATGAAAAAATGTCATAGTTGAGTCATACTATTGAACAAATAGGTTTAACAAAAATCTACAGTGTTTCATCCAAAAATAGCAGAATACACACTTTTATCACAGTCTATGGAATGTTCCCCAAAATAGAACATACTTTAGGCCATAAAGCAGAAAACATATTTAAGTAAATATGAAGGAACTGAAATAATCTCTTGCATCCTATCAGGTCATAACAGTGTAAGACTAGAAATAAAAAGTGACAGAATAATCAGTAGGCCACAGAAGAAATCAGGAAAGAAATTTAAAAACTCCTGGAGTCAAAGGAGAATGGCGGGGCTGGGGATATAGCTCAGTGGAATAAGCGCTTGCCTAGCAAGCGCAGGGTCCTGAGTTCGATCCCCAGTACCGCAAAAAAAAAAAAAAAAAAAAAAAAGAAGGAGAATGGCAATTCAACATATCAGGATGTGTGCGATGCAAGAAAAGCAGTTCTAAGAAGGAAGTCAACAGCTGTGAGTGCCTCCATTAGAAAAATACAGCAATGTCATCATGATTCATGACAAGAAAAACAAAAGCAAGGCAACCCCAAAACTTGTTGAGGGCAATAAATTATGAAGCGGAAATCAATAAAACAGATACTAAAAGCAATATAAAGGATAAATGCATCAGAGTTGGTTCTTAACATAAAAAAGGATGATAAGCCATTACCTGAACATTCCAAAGAAAAAAAGAGAAAAGGAAAGGAAGACCCACATCAATGCAATTAGGATAAAAAAGGAAAAATCACAACAAACACTACTGAAATCTACAGGACTATAACAGACTATTTTGAAAACATATTTCAGTAAACTGGAGAATGTAAAAGAATGGATAAATTCCTTAGACACAAATGATTTACCAAAACTGAATGAAGAAGATATAAAAACCCCAAATAGACCAGTAACAGGCAATGAAATTGATGCAGTACTAAAAACTCTACAAAAAAAAAGCCCAAGACCCAGTGAATTCACCACTGAATCTCATCAGGACTTCAGAAAACTTAAACCCACTCTTGAAGCTTCCATGAAACTGAAAGGAAAAGAACACTGTTGATTCATCCCATTACCTGATACCAAATGGACAAGGACTCAGCAAAACACATACCCCCCACCAAAAAAAAAAATTAGAAGCCAATATCCTTGATGAACACAGGTGAAAAGATACTCAATAAGATACTTGCAAACAGAATGCAACAAGTCCTTACAGCATACACCATAGTTAAGTTGGCTTCATCCCAGGAATGCAAGGATAATACAATATATGTAAATGAATAAATGTAATACAGTACATAAATAGAACTCAGGGTAAAAATCACATGATTATCTTAATAGATACAGAAAAATCCTATGAAAAATCCAATGTCCATTCATGAAAAAAAACCCTGACAAAAACAGGTATAGAAGGACTGTACCTCAAACCAATAAAAGTTAGCTTATGACTAACTCACAGTCAACATCATACTAAGTGGGGTAAGCTGAAAGCTTCCCTCTGAAATCAAAAGTGGGGCAGGGTGTGCACACTCTCTGCTCCTCCTCAATATAGTACTGCACTTGAATTTTAAGCCAGGGTAATCAGGCAAGAAAAAGAAATAAAAGGGACATAAATAGGAAAGTAAGAAGTAACTCTGTGTTTGCAGATTATGGGACTTCTTAAAAAGAAGACCTCAAACCTCTACTAGCAGACTCTTAGAACTAGTAAACAAATTCAGAAAATTGGCAGGATACAAAATCAACACACATAACTTGATAATGTTCCTGTACACCAATAATGAGCCCATAGAAGAAGAAATCAGGACAACAAGCCCATTCATGGTAGCTTCAAAAACATAAATACTTAGGAATCAACCTAATGAAAGAGGTGAAAGACTTCTCTAACAAAATCCATATTACTCCAAAGAAAGAGACTGATGAAACATTACAAAATGGAAAGACAGCCCCTGTTCTTTGATAGGCAGGATTAGTATCATCAAATGGCCATAGGAAAGGCAATTCCCATCCAAATATCAAGAACATTCACCACAGAACCAGAAAAAATATCTTAAAATTTCTATGAAACTAGAGACCCAGAATAGCCAAAGCAATCCCAAGCAAAAAGAACGAAGTGGGAAGCATTACAATCCCAGATTTCAAGTTATACTATGATGCTATAATAATAAAAATGGCATAATACAGGCACAAAAGTAGACATAAAAACAAATAGAATAAAATACAAGGCACAGAAACAGCCATGTGCATTTTAGCCATCTGCTCTCTGACAAAGGGGATAAAAATAAATACTGGAGAATGATAGCTTCTTTAATGGTGCTGAGAAAACTGGTTATTCACATGCAGAAGAATGAAACTAGACCCAAATCTCTTACCCAAACTCAGATCAAACTGGACCAAAGACCTAGATGCTGAAACAGAAACAATCTTCTGGAAAATAAAACAGGTAAAGTTCTGGACGGCATAAGCTTAGACAAAGACTGTCTGAACAGAAATCCAGTTGTAAAAGAACAACTCCAAGAATCAATAATGAGATTCTATGAAATGAAAAAGTCTTTCCACAACAAAGCAAACAAACAACAGAGTAAAGAGACAGCCTATAGAGTGTGGACAAATTTTTTGCCAGCTACTCTTCTGATAGAAGATTAATATCTATAATATATTAACTAAAAAAAAATTACATTCCAAAAGCAAATGACCTAATGAAAAAAATAGGCAAACGAAATAAATAGACACCTCTTAAAAAAATGTTTAGTGCCTACAGCCATTAAGGAAAGGAAAATAAAAACCTATTTCCTGTTCTAATCCATATGGCTATCAGGAACACAAAAACAGAAATACTGGTAAGGATCTGGGGAAAACAAACTACTTCTCTTGTCCCCCCCCAAAGAGTTAACAAAATCACAGTACAGTGGTATGTGCGTATCTATGTTTAGAAAAAGCACAATTCACAATGGGTAAGGTAGGGTTTGTAAGAGATGAATGGAGAGAAAAATGTGGCATACATACACAGTGGAGTACTAGTCAGCCACAACAAAGGACTGGTCTGAGTCATTTGTAGGAAAGTGGATGGATTTTGAGACCATAATGTCAAGAGAATAAGTCTCATACAGAAGGTTAAATATTGCATGGTTTCTCTTACATGAACCCCTTCTAATATGTATGTATGTATGTATGTATCTGAGAGATAACAGAACACTTTTTGGAGATGGGAAAGGGGGGGTCAGAGAAGTGGATTGAAAATAATCATGATACAAGATTTTATATATATATATATATATATATATATATATATGTATTCTTCAAAATACATGTAATTATCATGCATTGCAAACATATACCAATAAAAAAGAAATTAAAATTTTATAGTACAAAATTAATTTCATGTGTTTTGCTTTTATATATGTAAAATAAAATTAATAAGATTAGTACATTGCTACATGGGTGCAATAAACAATTTAACAAACATGGGTATCTTGAGGTTGAAGTTTTAAAAAACTTTTGTCAGATATGATAAAAAATTTTCAAGACCACTACTAGATAAGGTAGTGAATACAGAATTTGGACCCAAAATCTAGCTGAGTATTACCACTCACCATGTGTCTTCAGGGAAATTACACAGTCTCAATGAGCCTAAACAGAAGCAATATTAAAAACCAGTGGTGAATTCCTACAATCCTGTCTGATGAAACTATGTATTGTCTCTAATGTTCTTTTATTATTTTCTTATTCCCTTTAATGTTTTGATCAATCTTCAATTCTTATGTCTGGTAATCTGAGCAACTTCATTGAAAGTAACAATATGTCATATAACAACCACTGTGAATCCCTATCATTTGGTTTGAAACCCTATATCATTTTGTTTTGTTTGTATTTTCTATTGTTCTTTTTTTGTACTATTTTCTTTAAAATAAAAAATTTTTGAAAAGATAATTTTCTGAAATTTGTTTTGGGGTATAAGTCATCTTTCTCAAAAGCAGTAATGTCTTCAGAGCCTCTGCACTATGACTGATTGCACAGTGGTACACTACAAAACTTCAGCAAACATTTTCTGAATAGGTGAATGCAAACATTCGGGCTTTATTTCATATATTTCCACTGTTCTACCAGTATCTCAGATAATCTGCTCACTTTATTACCATGTTTGCCCTTTTCTGAAACAAATCCTGCCCTCAAAAACATAATTTATATTTTATTTCTTCTAAATCACCCAATTAAATGGAGGATATAGTGATAATTCTTAACATTAAAACCCCCCCCAAAGTGAAAAAGCTATCAAATGTACACAAAAATTAATCAAACAGTCAGTTATTCACAGTTGTCACTGCCTCCATCAATTTTTCTGTGTGTGTGTGTCTTGGTAGTAGCCTTTACCTTTGTAAATACTAAATCAAATTTTTTTTAAACATATAGCACAAGAAAGAAATGAGGTAAAACACAGTAACTGAAGTGCTCGGTACATTATATATGACATTTAAACGAATCCTTGTAACATCTTCGTGATGTATTCTCAGCCTCATTTCATGAAAAAAAGAGATAAAAATGTACGAGACCCCAGACAATGTTACCTGGGTGATCAGACGTTCAGATTTTAATCCACATCTGTGTCAAAACCAGTATTTTTGACAGGGCAGCACGACTAGAACGCAGCAATGCTGTATCAGCGCAGGCTGTAACTGAACAAGATGGTTTCTGGTAGCAGCATTTTAGAATAGTTCTGAGTATGAGGTGAGATGCTACCAAATCACAGAGTGTCACAGTGGAACGAGAGGGGTTATCAAACAGAATTTATTAAGCTTAGTTGGTTAATTGCATGTCCACGAATTTAATCTCATGGGCTTAAGAAGAAAGTGTTCGCAGAACGGTGCAACAGAAAACAGGCTTTAACTCAAGGTTGAAATTAAAGGAGAAAGAAATTAAACAGGGAAAAACATATCAAGGAGAAATGAAGAAATGTAGGAAAAGCTAAGTAGTTACTACATCTTCAACAGTGCACATGTAATTGATAATGAAACCAGAAGATTAAATTCCAGAGAAAAACACACAAATTTAAAATTGAACAAAAATTAATTCTATGAAAAGATAAAATCACCAAGTTATAACAATGTTAGGCAGAGAGAAGGCTTACATACATGTGGTGTTCAGATATACACATCAAGTAGAAAGGACTAGTGCATATTTCCATAGGCAGTTGACTAGTATACAAATCAAAGTTAAATAATCCTTTTAAAAAAGCCTCATAAACTAGGCACAGTGGTGCCTGTTGGTAATTTAACCTTCTTCGGATGCTGAGGCAAGGGGATTGCAAGTTTGATGTGGCTGGGAGATTTAACAAGGTCCTGTCTCAAAATAAAAAATATTAAAAGGGCCAGGGGTGTAGTTTAATGGTAGAGCACTTGCTTTGTAAAATGCAAGACCTGGAGCTCAATCCTCAGCCCCATTTTTTAAAAAAACCTTACAAACAGTTCCTGAGGAAAAGAAAAAGCAGTCTCAAACGGACACGTTACATTCAGAAGAAGGTAATGATTAAACCACAGTCACTAACTCTGACCAGAATAATGGCATCCATGACCTTTCACTTTGGTCGTGCTCACAGGGAAGTGACTAGAAATGTGTCAGAAATAACGAAGAATTCATTTCCCTAGACGCTATGGAAATTTAGGTTGTCATAGATGAATATTTTATACAGATTACTGGTTGGTTGTCCAGATCCAAACTATCATAAGATATAATAAGGAAATTGTGCTTTCAAAAATAATTTAAGATAGATGGGAAATGACTAATGCATATTTTCTTGTTCTCTTAGCTTCTATTAAAAAGAAACTAAAAAAAATCTAAAATACTAAAAAATCGCAAATAAAACCTAAAAAAATGAATAAGAGAAACTGTTTCACTGCACATAAACAAAATAACACTCCCACTCTACTGTATGGTTCCTTCAATCTGCCACAAAACACACTAAAAGCTTTCAATACCTTGAATAAATCTAGTGTCTAACTTCCAACTGATGTGGAGATAATACACATATCAAGGCTTTTACCACTTCATTCCAAACATTTACTATGTTAGTAATTAAATGTTTCAAGTATATGACTATTTGTCTTTCATTATTACTTGAAGGGTTTCTTTTCTTCTGAAGAACAAAATTAATAGACTTGGGGTTCCTAGATAAAAAATTCACCTAATTCCTGTTAAGTGAGAAAGAGTTGAGAAAAATCAAAGATACTTTGTTCTGGTAAACTTAATTATGGTTTAATTTTGTGCTCATCCTAAGATGTAAAGAAAAGTCATGCATAAATATCCCAGTTAGGTACTTTTCCTATCATTTGGAAAAAAGAACACTACTTTATGAGAAATAATATCTTTTCAACTGTTAACCAATTTGGCGCCTTTATCTTATACAGTTTTGTGTGTCTGTGTGTTTTTGTGAGATTATAGGAAATTCACTTTCCTATGTGATTTTTAAATTTCCTTTTAAAACATTTTATTAGTGAGTGTTTGCAGTGTGTAATATTTATATTCCTTTTGTGGAGCTGGTACATGAATTTAACACATTTAATTTCTTTCTTCATCCCTCATCCCTCCATCTTTTGCTTCCCTTCTCATTTCAGAAAGAGCTATCTCTTTACTTCCTATTATCTCTTTTATTTTGCTCTTTATTTATATTTGGGTTTTTCACATAAGAGAAACCACACATTTAAGCCTGTGTGTCTGATTTATTTCACTTAAAATTATGGTCTCAAAGCACATCCACTTCCAAATTTTTGCTATTATTAGTTGGTCATTATTTTAAAGACACTTGTAAGGAACCTGTCATGTTCCAGGTGTTTTACTTACTTTATTTTATTTAATATTCATAGCACTATGTTGAGCAGGTATTACTGCACTGGATATTGAGCTCAGATTTAAATAATTTGTAGGTCAATACAGAGAGTTAAAATGGAGGATTTAACGCTAAAACCAGGTTTGTTGCCAAAGCGTTTGCTCTTTTCATGATGCCGAACTGTTTTCGTATTCTCACTCTACGAGGCTTGCTTTAGAGCACATATCAATGTTGACTCCTGGGAATGATCTTCATCCTAGAGCTACCATTAGTGTATAACCTATTTCTCATTGTAATTATTGGCATGATGCCTGCTCTAACATCAAATTAAAGTACAGCGTTACAGTTGGTTAATAATAACTTCACATCTAAAAGTTATGCTTTTGCTTTCCCTTCCTTTCCTAACTATCTTCGCATCTTTCTTTTTCAGATTTATTAGAAGGTAGCCTTTACTCCAGTGTAAGAGAATAACTTGGCAAATCTCAGTTACAGTGCAATTGGAGTCACATGAATGTTTCTTCTTTAAATAAACTCAGAAGCCAATTTTGCTTTTTTTCTACATTTTATGAACACAGAGTAACCTTTAAATCTAATATTTTCTATTTAAACAAATGAATTTGAACTTGTTGAATAGGAGATCATCTGGCATACTGTCTTCAGTATATACGTTCCTCTTCGTGATACAGTGAGAAGAAAGTACAGACAAATATTCTACATATTGTTTGGGAGCTACATATTCTATAAGACAACAAAAACTTATTCTGTGAAAGGGTCAGCAGAAAGTTAAATACTTGCTGCAAGATGGCAACAAAAAGTAGGAAAACTCAAATCCAAAGTCAGCCTGTATTCAAGCAAAGGCTGCTTCTTCCACTTGATATCTCATTCCTATTTACCTTATGTATAAGACAGTATGGGCCAGAATTGACTTTATTCTTGAAAACAAAACTTTGAATGTTAACATGATGTCCCTCTTTATCCTGGAAATAATCAGTTATGCTGTAGAAGTTTCCTGGTTTAGGACGGTGAATTACATGGTCACTACAAAGCTGATCCCAAATTAGGACCATAGTTAACTTTTGGTTTTTAAGTCACAATTTGAAATATGCCTTAAGAATAAACACCACATAGAAAAATTCCTGTACATTGTCTTTCTTCTTTCTTCCTCTTATTTTTAAGAATGCACACATACCCTTTACAGGCCTTTTGAAGGACTCACCCATGGCACACACTCCCAGCAGTCTGGGAGGCTGACGTATGAAGACTGCAAGGTCAAACTCAGCTGGGCAACTTAAGACCCTATCTCAGAATAAGCAGACAAAAAATTCCTGAGGATGTAATTAGCTGTGAAGTCCTATGTTCAATCCCCAGTGCCACACATACATGCAGAAGCATCTAATTTTTTAAAGACGCCATATAACATCTAGAATCTAATTTTATTATTAGATAAGAATTATTATTAGAATGCTATTATTTTTAGCTTAGAATTTTAGATGAGTATTTTTTTAATTAACAGTGATCTTTCTTTCTTTCTTTCCTTTCTTTCTCTCTCTCTTTCTTTCTTTCTTGCAGTACTGGTGATGGAACTCAGGACCTTACACTTGGCCCAGCAGGTGCTTATTCCACTGAGCTATATCCCCAGCCTCTCCGTCGATTTTTTTCCTGCACTAGGGATTAGACCCAGAACTCTCACACTCAGCTCCCTCCCCAGCCTTTTCCAGTTCGAAACAAGGTGTTGCTAAACATTGCTCAGAACAGGGTTTAACTTGTAACCTTCCTGTCCCAGGCTCCCAGGCCTGCACCCCACGCCCTGCTTCAAACAAGGTAAAACTCTTAAAGATTAAGGATTTCTTAGCATAGGAAATGCAGGTCCAATTGTGAAATTTGTGCTCAGTAACCCTAGTTTTTTCATTTCTGCATATATACTCTTTCTTTACAAGTACGCTTGCTCATCCCCACACTATTTTTAACTAAAAAGCTACGGCATCAGTTGGTCACTTTAAGTTAGAGAGTATTTTCTCAAGCATATTTTACTTGAAGCCCTTTCTTTTTCTTTGTCTCTCTTCCTTCTTTTGCAGTGCTAAGGACTGAACCCAGGGATGCTCTGCTATTGACTGACAGCCCCAGGGTCTTCGTTTATTCTATTTTTTCTTTTGAGATAAATTTTCAGTAAGTTGCCCAACCTAGGTTTGAACTTGACACCCTCCAGCCTGAGTCTCCTGAGTGGCTGTTATTATATGCATGTGCTACCACACCACTAGAAGCTATACTTTTATTAATAGCAGATCTTACTAATTATTTTACTAGTGGTAACTGGTTATCAGTAAGTGGGTAGAGGTATAGGTTTTGAACTGAAAAATTTTCCCTTGGTGCCAGAGGCCACAATGTGCAGGATGCTGCTCATGGGTTTTATAGGCTACGCTGACTCCAACCTGGTAATTGTCTGATTGTTTAGCCTTTCCCTAGAACCACTTTAAACTATAGATAAAAGAAAGAGTACAGGATAATATCTTAGTAAGCAGACTTCTGTTTAAATAGTTCATTTCTTAAAAAGATGTAGCAATTGATCTCACATTAAAGCAGCCCAGGACGTTATATAGTTGAAATTAAAAATGCACTAATAAAGTACTTTAATATGCAATTTCATACATTAATAATTAGCAAAGCATTACTAAACTTCAAGGTAAAAAGCTATGGGAACATAATTAATGAACTATCAATGCCAAAGTAGACTTCATAATAAACAAAAGTTTAATAAATCTTTTATTAAATGGCTACAAATGAGCCATTTTGTTAACATCTAATAAGTAACTATTAAGCTACTTAACTCACATATATAAATGAGGAATGTGAAGGCAATTAATTTTACAATTGCTGAAGGTCAAGGCTTCACAACAAGAGCTCTTGTACCATACTTTTAAGCGCTGGTGCTACACTGGGTCAGTTCTAAACTTTCCTTCCACTGTTCTGTATTCTTCTAGCAGCTGTTGTGCACCAAATCAGCTAATGTATAAAATAAACAAGGGACAGGCTATAGGCTACAAAAAGGCCTAAAAGTGAATTATCCAAAGTATAAGAAATAGTGACCTCAATGAAAAGGAATTTTAAGAAAAACTATAAGCAAATATTTGGCATTATATATAAGGCACTGATTGTTACAGAAAAGGATTTGCTTGTCAACTACAAATGCTTATCTGGATCTGATCTGACTCTAGGAGATCTGAAACTCCCGGGACATTATAGACCAGAATTCCTCCATTTACTGAGCAGAAATGCACAGTGTACAATACTGTCTTCAGGAACAGCAAATGTTAAATTCATTAGACAAACAGAATATACATTTTTACCGAAGCACATAACTACTTGGCAGGGGAAAAACAACTCTTTCTAGTAAGTCAAAACAATAGATACACAAGTATTTGAAACATACAGGACAAGGTAGAACATTTTTATGCCTTTTTACCATTTGTAGGTAATCTATAAATGCTAGCTTAATTACTGGGATTTGCAGATTATTTACCAATTTATATATAATTCACAAATTACCAGGACTTAAGTATTACTGCAGGAAAATTTGTAATCAACTATTATCAGTATGTGCTCAAAGGAGAACAGGGAGGGACAAAGAGAAAATTTAAACTATATACACATAATAGAAGTCTGTACTTTATAGCTTTTAACCTTTAAATGACAGTTTTAATAAGAGATAATTAATCAAATGAGTATATGCATAAATTAAAATAATTCTCAAAGGTGAATTTATACACTAGATTTAAAAATCGTTAAAGGAAGACCTAAGTCTGGATAAAGTTGTTAATATAGCAGAAACTGAGCCTAAGAATCATACTCAATAGGGAATCTTAACTAAAAACGGAAAAATCAATGATAAATAGGACTGGCTCTTCACCTCAAGAGTTCCAACCAAGTGAGACTATTAAAGAAACCACGGCAGCACTGTGTCAGTACAATGTAAGATTTTCACTTGGCTGCTTAGGTTGGTTCGCTGTCTACCTGCAAGCTGAAATATCATTTCTTTTCATTTGTCAGTAAGATGTGAACACTGGATAACAAAAAAGTAACAAAACCATACTACAGATTAAAATTTGTTAACATTTTAAAAAATGATACACATTTTTAGATTCATTATTTTTTCTACTCATTAGTGAGATTATATGAGCTGGTTAATTTCTTCCTATGTCAATCTATAAACTATATAATATGCTAAAATAAATTATTGATGATTCATTAATGGTATTGCTTAAAAATGGAAGAACATTTCAGTAACTACTCACTTTGGGAACAATTTCTCACAGGGTCTGAGTAAGGACAAAATGGCTATAATTTTACTATGACTACAATACATTATCTTCTAACCAACTACTTCTTTTCTGAACCTCCTCCACCCAAAATCTGGTAGTGTGATATGAGGAGTAAAAAGAAAACAATGTTATCTTTCTTAACCTTATTCCAAATCTCTTCACATGGCTTCCAGGAATACTAGCTATCTTACTGACACCTTTTGCACAACATCACTAAAATTAACCATGTTTCTGATGATTTAACTTGACATTTTTCATAAATATTTGTCAAAACAATTAATGTCAACTATGATACAATTATCTATATTCAATTTGATGACTCAACTGGAAAATTACTTTTTTCCTAATAAAAATTTTTCAAGTGACAATAGTGAATCAGTGTTGATTAGTTGTTCAGTGTGTGCTAATTAATTATACTGGGTAAATTTAGCTCTGTGCTAATCACCTTGGGGTGGGGGAAATCTCTATATATGACTCTGTCTTTTAGGAAGAGAACTTTGCTCTTTGCCTATTTTTTTCTTTCTTCCCAAAAGAATGCTCAATAATACAAAGTAAATAATATAAGTCAACTACTCTTGGCTGACAATATAAAAAAAAGGTAAGTATTCATTGGAACCTTGTTTTTAGGTTTAGTAAAAGAAAAGACAGAAAGGTTTTTATTACTGACAATTGTGAGGACCTCCTGCTAGTTCATCCTCAGGGCAGAATTGGTGTAGGTAACACAGCTCATGGCCAAAAATAGCAATTTATTCATTGTGAGATAGTTTCTTTATCCAGCAACTAATTTAAATGCAGAAGTTAGCTAGAGCTTCTTCAGTGCAGGATATTTTGAGGGACACCATCTCAGGGAGTCAACTCCTCTATTGTTGGGATTTTATATGGTCATAATTCTTTTTCTCTGAGCCTAATGGAAATTTAAGGAAGTGATGGAATTGACAGTAACAGGAATGCTAGGGAAAGCTCTGAGCTTCTAAGAGAATAAGAAGGTAAGCGCCAGCCTTTGCTGTACAATATGTAATAAAAAGAAAATATCCAGGGGCTGGGGATATAGCTCAGTGGAATAAGTACTTGCCTGGCAGGCACAAGGTCCTGAGTTCAATCCCCAGTACCGCCAAAAAAAAAAAAAAAAGAAAAGAAAATATCCACTGCTAAGGTTCTGTCCAAAAAAAGGTGAAATTTTATGCATCAGGAGATATTCAATAATGAAAGAGACCAGCTCAAAACAGTGTTTTACTAATATGTACTTATGTAGGAGGAGCTAGCCACTGGCAAGCCACCCTGAGCAAGAAGTACTAATTTTGGAATCTCACTGAAACACCAGAATGTGTCCAGAAGAAGGCCATTATGCTGGTGAAGCCTCTGGAAGAATGAAGAAGGCCCATGGCCATCATATAGAAATGGGGTGACATTACTTGTATAGTTCCACTTTACTAGCTCTATGAGTACAACCAGGGGCAGACTTTCAAGGGGAGAGGTTTCAGTTCACTGTGAGGAAGTAATTCCTAACAGAACTATTTCACATAGAATGTCTTATTAAACAATATTAATAAAAAAATTAGTAAATCCAGTCTTCTTTATATTACAGGAAACTAAAAATAACCTTAGCCAATGGTTATCAGACTTAGTATTACGCCTGGGAGTCCACTTCAAATCTGTAATATAATGACCAAAATAAGGTCCAAGAAAGTGTGGGAGTGCAGAGTCAAGTAGCTGCTAAACAAGTTCACTGACAACCTGTGTGGGACTGACAGTCACATTTATATTGCCTTCCTTTTCTTTACCTGCCTACCAATCTGTCTATAACAAAATGTAGTAGTAAGGAAACATTTCACTGAGGTCATTTATACTTGTTTCTTGTCCAAAGTAAAATATCTGCAAAGAACGGGGGAGTTCACTGAATAAATAATCACCAACAATCTGCAGTTGATCCTAAGACAAAACAGAGAATGTAAGTATAGTAAGCTTCCCTTAGTGAGAAAAGGATTGAACTAGTTTATTTTTAGATTTTGGATGCTAAAAACTATTATAGAACATGCACTTGTCTGTGCAGGTAAATTGTGTGGTTCTAACATTCAAATGATATGAAAGCTTCCCACAGAGGAGTTACCTGCTTTCCAGTGGTACATTACTGCCAAGGACCCAGCTGTCCTGCAGCTGGACGGACTCGGGTGTGGTTTGCAGCTCGGCGGGCAAAGCAGCCGGCGGGGCCGGACTCTGGTTCCTTCTATTGGTCAGGGAGTTTCTATTGAGAGACGTGATGGATGGAGGATGCTGTGCAGAGTGCTGTTTATGGGAAGGCGGCAAAGGCTGCAGGGTAGATTGGCCTTGGTTATTTGCAGGTTGCTCTGAAAAAAAAAAAAAAGGAAAGTTCATTACATACATATGTGAATACATAGCTATACACACTACCGATTTCTTGGAGATCCACTGTCAATGAATTAGAATTAAAAACTGAATATAAGTCCATAATCTAATAAATTTGCATATTATTCTATTAAGCCGGTGTTCAGTGACATTCTCCAAGAGCAGGTTTACCCTTGATACACAAAGTTCTAATTAATATACAACAGATGGCAAAATTGCTCTTGGTTTTAATTTGTTTCAGATTTTTTTTTTCAATCTGGTTTTATTAACACCTACAGAAAACAGCATCTGACAGCTCCCCTAATGTGCCTTTAGATTTCAGCTTTTTTTAACAAACCAACCCTGAAATTAAATGGGTAATTTCAGTAGAACAAAAAGGTTTTGAAATGCATATAATCTCTATAATTATTTAATGGAGTTTTTTTAAGCTTTATTTAACTGCAATAAATTATTATAAGCTAGTTGCGAAACAGCAGTAGACTACTCTAGTTTAGTGCCTCTCAAATAAGGCAGATCTGCACTATGATCTACTAATAGACGCTAAGTATTCTTTAGCAGAAGGTCACTCTGTGAAGCAGATGTTGTTTCATGGATACTTAACAGACTGAATCACATCTGATTACAACGTCAGAAGACTCATATACTTAATGACCGTTACATCCATTAGAACACACACAGAACAGATTTTCCAATTTCACAGTATGCAGTATGACTACATTCTGGAGTAAGTCATAGGTGACCACAGAGACTCAGGCCACTATGTCAATGGTACAAATATTTCGTCCTAAGTCAGAATCATAAAGGATCTAGCAACTTCAAAATATAAATACACTGCTGTGTTATGGCCATGACAAAATTCCCTAAAGCTAATGAATCCTAAATTAAAAATCACAAATTAATGTAACATGGGAGACCTACTTTTCAGTCTCATTACTTAGCTTTGGATGTACTAGAATTGACAAAGGCTACACTTTAGCAAACAGGTAGATGACGCTTTAATTTAGTTAGTACTAAATTTATTATTGTTCCATATACATGTCAAATTTTTAACTCAATGCAGTTCAAAATGCAAGATAATTCTAAAGGAATGCATTAAATCATCCTGTTACTATAAGAGCATGTATTGAAAGAAAATAGGAAACAGGACTGTCCATCTACAATGCGAACTCCAGCAGTGATTATTAAACCAAATAACACAGTCTGACATTGTAATTCTGATTCCATGAAATGAATTCATTATAGGTAATACTTTGAATATATATTATTCAAGCTTCTTTCAGGGGACAGTGATGAGTAACTTCTCTCATAGCACATAACATCGGTAATTACTGAATGTTTCTAATAGTCTCTAATAATCCATCTCATATAATTTATATAATGATTTATCACTCTTGAAATGCAGGGCATAGATAATACCTAAATATATGAAATAAAACTGCTTCTTATATAGCCTGTATCCTTGAAGTGCTCCATGACAGAAGCTATAGAAATCCTCCGTGGGTTGTTTTGGTGTTCATCATAAAAGGCCCAATTATCAGAAGTTGAAATATGCCTTTGAGGGAACGGTAGAGTTAAAATAGTACACATAGCAACTGTGTTAGGAAAAAAGGAAACTAATGGTTTCAAACTCAGAAAGATTTATTATTCAGGTATCATATAATTAATTAGCATTGTCTTTCCCAGTATCAGTGCATATGATTAGAGCTTCTATGGGTTGCTTTAAGGTACATTTCAGCAAGCTGCGAGAGCAAACTGTAGCTTTGAAGCTTAGCTTAGGTTAGAAGGGAAATAGAGAGTAAAGAATCACTTCATTTCTTTTATTTCTTTATTTTGGTACCAGGAATTGAACTCAGGACCTTGTACTGTGCCAATGAACTATATCCCCGGCCAGAGAGAATCATTTCAAGGAGAGATTAACAAAACTATGCCTAAAAAGAAGTGTAGGCATGGATCAAATGGCTATGCTTTTCAGCATAGTGCTGCCAAAGAATGTACATTTTACACATGCTCAGAAGCGGATTTTAGATGTTACACTGTGTGTAGCAAGGAGCACCCCATCAGAAGTCAGAATACCAAATTTAATCCTAACTCTGTCAGGCATCTCGATAGTGAGTCTCAGTTTTCTCATCTGTAATGTGGGAAGTTTATAGTCCTATCTAGGTCTTAGTGCAATTCTAAGGAATTGAAAGTGAAATTGGATTTGAATTGAAAGTGAAAGGATTGAGCAGTGAAATCTGCTCAATCATGCAGTTTTTCATGTGCTTAGTCATTCCTCCTAAACATTTACCCAGACTCTGTTCCAGGGAAATGCTAGGTCAGTAACATGAGAAGGCATGTATAAACAGAAAGGTACAACATACAGACACTAAAATTGCTATTGAAAATTAAGTGATTTTAGAATCCATTTCCATATGTTCAGTTTATGATTTTTAGTTTTAAAACAAATCAAAACCTAACTAATGAGAAAAACTTCCATTTGAGGTTTCAGCTGCTACGGCTCTCCCTAGGTTTACTCTTCTGTGAGCATGTATCCACGCTCTTCCTGGTGGTACACTCCAGATAATACAGCAAAGTGTTCTGTCTCTTGGAACCTCTTTTGATTTGCCCACACAATTAAGAGGCCCACCAGTGAAACAAGTTCAGTAGGTTCAATGTAAACTCCAACAGAACAGAGAAGTGCAGAATGTGAGGGAGGGTGGGTGCGCAGCAGGCCACAAGCAGAAGCAAAATATAAGGATTCAGCTCAAGTGCAGATCTGGGCTAGCAGGGCAGAAAACACAGAGCATACCTTTATCCATACAAACATTAAAAACAGAACAAGGGCAAGCATCCCTAACGAAATAAAATAAAGCAAAACACAGAAAGTAAGATAGAATAAAAGAAAACTAATGTAGGAAAGATAAAGCCAGATTTACTGTTAGTGGACAAGAATGCCTGCTGCATGGTTCTATACATTTTTGAAGTGAGACACAAACCTGGCTGTAAGTAATCTTACTGCCAACTCAAAGAGGAGAACATGATCAGTTACATGACGTGGAGTACTTTTACGATAAAAATATTTTCTTAAGACAAACACAACTATTACTGACACTGAAAACAGAGAGAACATTATTTTTAAAGTTCTTAGAAATTTTTATAATTAAGGTTCAAAACAGACCTGAGGAAACAGGGCAAGGTCTGAACTTAAGAGACTGGTACAGCATTGAAGAATCTAATACAGGCTTGTGGGTCCACACAAGAATATCCGGGACAGCAAGCACAGGCTTTGTTTTAGTGAAGATTCACCAAGATTTTAGAAAAAGGTTTGGTAAAAGTGGCTTTGGAACAATCAGACTTCACATAGCACCAGGTTTAATGTTTCTGCAACACAGTTCTGAACATGTCATTTTACTCCTGGAAAACTCCAAACCTATCAAGCATAAAATGAATTCTAAAGGTGGATGTTACATTTGGTCACAGGTAACGCAAAATATATTTTGCAAACTTCTCTCCATGCGTCCTTTAATGTATTCTTTGTTTTATTCTATTCGAGTTTCTTGCACCCACAATATGCACCACATCTTCCCTCTTAGGCAGGCACAGTTGCTTTTATCTGCAAAGACATGTTCCTCCATTTTTCTATATCTAAACCCCACTTACTTTTTAAGCTCTAAGAAAGATGACACTTTTTTTTTCTTCAGGTTGAAGTCATTTACCCCTTCTCTAAGTCTTCTTACAGAGTACTTTATCTGTTCTTTTTTCACAGTTCTATTCACTTTCCCATCTGCACCACAAGTAATTTTGTAGTCTCATCTCCCCTCTTAAATTTTCTAGGGGCAATATCCATGCCAAATTCATCTCTGAGCTCCCAAGGACCACACAAAGATGGATCCTCATCAAGTATTTGTTGAAAGACTATTTATGAGGAATTCAATGAGAGGGTACGGAAATGATACAAAGCAGAGACAACGGGTACTGCCTTAATTGAAAGGCAATTTGTAAATCTATCTCATTTCCCAGCAACTTCTTATATCCTGAAAGGCAGGAACAACCTAAAATAAAGTTCTTCAGATTTTTAGTGTTGTACTCCTAAAAATGTGCAAATTGGTTGATGACATTTATGCAAGAACAGCACCATGAGGGGTCATCTCATTCCGGCAGGTACCATGTCAGTCATGTACTGGTTTTTAGGAGTATTTCTTTGTACCTATAGTGACTGTTCTGATATTTAAAAATGTACCACTTAAAGATGTACAAATAATGGAAATATTATATAAAATATACAATATATACAATAAGCATAAAATATGAAATAAACAAAATATATTTAATATACTTAAACCAAAACCAGTATGATTTCCTTATATTTTAAATATTATATTGATATTTAAAATATTGTTAACCTTATTTTAGAAAATAACCTTTTTTTCCCTCCAATATTCTTCTCCTTTTAAGGAATAAAATTTCTGAATGCCTATCACCGCAGCACTCGGGAGGCTGAGGCTGAGGACTGCCATGAGTTTGGGCCAGCCTGGATACATAGGGAGTTCAAGGTCAGCCCGAACTACACAGCAAAACTGTCTCAAAAAACAAACAAAAACCACTTGGCATTCTGTGTACTGAACAGTACATATACCCAACTAGTGCCTTTCCTCGGTTCACTCTTCCCATTTGCCTTTTTTTTTTTTCCGGATTCCTAGTGGTCACATAACTTCAGTGAAAGTTACTTGTTTTAAAATGGAATAAAATGTATGCAATATACTTTTTTTTTTGGTACCAGAAATTGAACTCATGACCTCGCATTTGCCAGGCAGGCGCTGTGCCGCTGACATACAATATACTTTTAGAAGCTCACATTAGATTACTCACAGAGATTAGATAGAAAAGACCTTGATCATTTGCTCCACCTTTTGTCATCAAAGAATTGAGCTTGCTCTATCACTTAAGAGTGTCAGTTCCCGTGTTGAATCTTCTAGCATGGGTGAATGGGTGACATGAATCATGGTCATGCAATGCAAGATGTACTGACAGCCACCGAAGTGCTAGAACCACAGAAGCTACTGGCTACAAAGAGAGATGCCGGTTAGACTTGACAATCTGGAGATCCCCAACTGCCAGTGACAGTGAAGCATACCAACATCTCTGTGTGGGTCAGGCAGAAACTTGTGGCAGCTTTTCCTGGGTACCAACTCTGCTGTTATGAACTGAATTGTGCCCCAGAGACAAAGGACAATACATACGGAACATTTTCTGGCACAAGTTATTTAATCACTTGGTGACTACATCTATTTTACAGTGATGCTTAAAGGATCGAAAAGACAGTGCCTGACATAACTAAGTGTGAACAGGTGCCTATTACAGGAGAGAAGCCCCTTCAGGGCAGGTCATCATGAGGAAAAACAAAATAGTAGGAGAGCTTGGCCAGCAACTACCACCATCACTGCAGGAAATAAGAGCGCGCAGCCTAGGACGGCGCATATGTCTTTCACAGGTGAGAACAATCTGAAATACCAGGGGCGTAAAAAGCACACCAATCTCTTGCCAGTTCCCAGGAATGTGATCTCACAGTCATGAAACCAGACTGAGTGACTTTTTTCATCTAGTATGGCCACAGTATTGTATTAAGGAAAAGAAAAGCGTGGGCATCTAATGTCTGAACTTACCTAGCCTGATTTTCTTGATTGTTTTTCCTTTTAAGACAAGAGTTTGTTATGTTGTCCAAGCTGGTCTCCAACTGCAGGGCTCAAGTAGTCCTCCTGCCTCAGCCTCCTGAGCAGCAGGGACTACTAGCTTGGCCATCATGCCTGCCTAATTTTTTTAATTGAAAGCTACCACTGGAAGATTCTAAATTGCTAAGGAATATTTCATCTCCAGCTCCTCTAAAGTTAACAGGTCTAGGCTGCGGTCCTGGGCACAGAGTGGAAATGGACTATTAAACAGGAAAGCTAGGGAAGAAAACAACACCTGCTGGGAGATGAAATATCTCTGAGTCTGTCTGCATCTGTGCGTGCGGCTGCGTTTGTATGGGAGGAAGTGAATGGTGACTGTGAGAGCACAAAGAGGTGGGGGCAGGGCTGGCACTCGCTTTGCGCTGGTGTGCGCCCTGGAAAGGGGCAGCGGCTCTGCCCACACTTCCTGCACTCTTCTTCCCCCTTTCTGCCCTACATCTCTGTTGAGGGCTGATTATCGGCCCCTCCAGGGAAGAGACAGCCTAATTTGGAAGGGAGACAGAACCTAAGGGCGGAGAGTTGTTCTAATTCAGAATAATTACAATTTGAATTAAATCCACTAGCAAAACACAAAAGGATGGAAGGGTGGATAATAGGAAACAGGGATCAAAGGAGGAAGAAGGTGGAAGAGACAGACACACACGGGACAGAGAGACAGAGAGAGAGAGAGAGACAGAGAGAGAGAGAGAGAGCAAGAGCATGGGAGAAAGAGGAAGAGGGAGACGGAGGAAGAGAGAGAGCAAGAGAGGAGAAGAGTGCCAGTGAAAGAACTGAGTGAAACCTTTAGTCTGACAAGACTGCGGGAGAAGCCTGAGAAGCACTACCACTACTACTACGCCGCCGCCTGCCTACTGCTCAGGCGGCTGTGTCTGGCTGCTGGCTCTCCCATACTAATGGCGGCAATGGCAAATGATGAAGCCTGGTCTTGGCTACGAGGAGCTTATAACCTGATACACAGATCACGTTAGACTAGACAGACTCTGAAGAGGAGTCAAACCCGTGCACTGCTGATTAGCAAATGCAGGATTAAAGAAAGCCTTTGTTTCTATACACTAAAATGGATTCGTTCTCATCACACTTGTGAGCTACCCCTCTCCTGTCTTACAACTGTTTCAAACAAAATGTAATTTTTCTTTAAAACTCTTTCTTAAAACAGGCCACCAAACCAAGATACATAAAGGTCTTTCTTCTATATTGTTTTACCATATTAGTTTTCACTGTAGTGAGCACAGATTTGGGTGGATCTTCCCAGCACACACAGACCCAATGAAAGTAAATTATGGATTCTGAAAAATCTTAATACAATTCTTGGTTCAGCTTAACCTTTTTGTATCATTATCCTCTCATTGCAGCTTTATTAAAATTTCCCTTGATTTTCTAGTGATAAACCAGGTAACACTTCCCTCGTTAGCTACTAGAAAGTTGGTATTATATAGAATTTTTATGACACTTAAAACAGTAAATTATAAATAAAATGTCTCCTTAGCCCAGAAAGCTTCATAGATGTTGCAAGTATTTAGCAGTCATTACTACCTTACGAAGAAAAACAATTAAGTACAAATAATTTTGCTAGAGACAGTGAGTTGAGGAATACTACAGAATCGCACTACAGACCCACTAGAGCTCATAGCGAGGCAAAAGTGGACAAGGTACCGTGTTGTTTTTTCCTTTTCACCAGGCAAGTTCTGATCGGTAAGACAAGCACCTAAACTGGAACGGTGGGTCCAGAAAGAAAGTCCTCATCTCACTCAGAACACCACTTGCACATAAATCTGTTCTTCTCATTCACTGTGTTTTCTAGGATCCTCACAGAAGGCAAGTTTACATGTGCACAGTCTGTTTAAATACTTCTGCAGGTCCTTTGTTAAAATACAGCACAGTGTAAAATTTTCACCTCCATATTATCTGCCTTATAGTTGCAACACAAATCAAGTAAAAATTCAAAATGTTAAAAAAAATTCTAAGATGCTATGTAAGTAAACAATATTGTATTTGTCAGTATCATCAGACAAGCAGTTGTAAGGCTATTTATATAAAGATATATGAGTACAAAAAACCTCAGAGATACTAAATAGGAAAACTTGTACTGACTAGAGGTGTTACTTATGTGAGAAGAGACGCACTGTTTTACTTTATTAGATTAATGGAAGTTTGCTTTAGTTTCTGGAAGGTCATTCTTTGATATGAATTTGGAAGAAATAAAGTATCAGCCTTTACATCTTTGCATTTTCATTTTCCCTTCAGTTCACTATACTTTCTATTTGAGGCACTGTGGCGACCTGGATTACCTGTCAAATTCCTCAAGATAAAACATGCAGGACAAAACAAGTTGGGATTAATTCATTCAGCCTATCTATTGGGTATATATTACTTGCCTGGTTCTTTTCCAGGCATTGAGGGTGTAACACTGAACAGCACAGTCAATAGTTTCAAAGTACTAGTGACACTTGTACTTTAGGTTAATATAACTGAATTGAAAAAGAAAGGATAAGACAAAAACAAAAAAGACTGAAAAAAATGTGGACAGCCCACAAGCAGACACTATAGCGAGGTTTGGCCATCTCTGTAACCTATAATGCACAAAGAGGAGCTAAGACATGCTATCTTCAATTGTAACTTGAGACACTTAGATAGTGCCCAGACCCTCAAAGTGCTAAGCTCTCCAAGAGTGGACTTTAAAAATATTTTCATTGCAAAAGGAACATGAAATTTCGCTGTGTTGTCCTGAGCTCTGGATGGAGAAGAAAACGACTGAAATTTTAACCACTGGCCAGGTTTGTTTGGGGTTGGAGGATGAGGATGAAACATATATTGTCAACATGCTTCTGGAATCCTAACCCAAGACATTAATATTAAACATAGTCTTGGGTCAGCAGGGTTCCTGTCTGAGGCAGAAGCCACTGCAAAACTTTTTTAGAAGAGTATACTGCCAGTCCAAGTCACAGAGGATTTCTACAGATAAATTCCTGCTACAAAAGAGTTTGCAGCCTAAAATTAAAAACGTAGGAGAAAACAATCCGCCTTGAGCAAAAGTTTACAGACAAGACACAAACACACAAAAACAAAAGCAAAACCAGAAAAAAAAAACCCAGCAAGAATTTGCCTCCTCAAAAATTTCAGGTAGTATAACCATTAAATAAACCTAAATATTTAAAAAATGTTTAAAGAGGTACAAGAAAATTGTAACATGGGCTTAGACATTATGAAAAAAGGCAGTACTCACTTTTGGAAAAAAAGAATGTCTATAAGACAACTAATGAAATTAAAATCTGACTGTAGGATTTAAAAAGTAAATTAAAAACAATTATAGGGAATACCAGTGAGTCAGAAAGCAGACCCAGGAAGACAGACAGCCACAGAAAGATAAACAGAGAGACAAAGAGGGTCTGTATATGAATAAGTAGCTCCAATTTAAAAAGAAAGGAAGAAAAGACAATACTAAGAAAGCTTATACACGTTAATTCAGAGTTCTAGAAAGAAAGAACAGACTTTTCTTTACAGCTTCAAAGCTTTCTCCAAAACCCTTAATATCATTCTTACAGTTGTCAAATTATGTAAACATACTTATGAACATTTATATCTCTTTTTCATTGTGTAGGACTGTTTTTGCTATTTGCTTTTGTTATTGGATAGTCACATTCTGGAGTGTGCTTTGTGTAAAAGGTAACTTCTCTTGAATGCCAATGACTTCTCACTGATACTCTTCTGACTTCTATTGCTGTTGTTCGCAAGTGTACAGTTAATAAGCGCCCTAAGCTATTTAAAGGGCCCTGAAACAAGTATAAATGGTTGTCTTTTGCAACTTACAGTATTTTGTCAAAGGTTTAACATCAGCAATAATGCAGATATATCCTCTACAGAACTCACAGTTTTGCACCACATTTCTAACAGAAACCTATAAACCTGCACAGAAAACTAGACAAAGATGCCATTAAAATGTCTCCGTATATACTTTAGGATATTCTTCCACCCATTTTAAAATATTTCACCTGAGACAGAAAGCAAAAAAAGATGTCCCCATCTTGAAAATAAACTGTTGACATATAATCAATAAACACTTTTCTCTCTCATTACCTAACGAGCATTTGATTTTAGTGCAATTAAATTTTACTGACTTTAAACGGGGGATATGACATGATACAAATAAAACATATTTGTAATATGGATAAGGCAGACTGCAAAGCAAGTAGAAGATGTATTACTATGTGACAGGTAACTTAAGAAGAAGAAAAGCAAATAAAATATTTCAAGCAATGCTGATTGTGCTATGCATTTCAGATATATTCTTTACGCAAAGAAAATGTCCGGCAGACAAGCGGACTAGAACAGGATCTAGGAGCCATAGAGAAGGGTACTGGCTCCAGTAAACTACAGATAAGTCAATTAATTTCAGGGCCTTGGTGTTTCCCCTCTGTTCAATTAAAAGAAGAAAGAGGAGGAGGAAGAGGAAGAAGAAAAAAGGCAGGTCTAAGATGACATTGCACTGAATTCAGAAGTTTTTCAGTTTTGAAATTCTCTTTATTTTAGGTACGATAAAATCTTGAAACACTAGCTTCTGTTATATTAAAATTTTAACATAATTTAAAAACCTCATATTATCTTTACAGCTTAATATCTTAAAGTACATATACTGAAAATCACTTTGACTTCTAATTTATATTGACTTCTAATTTCAATAATAAAATCACTTGTGAAAACTTCTATGTGAGAAGGCAGGATGGTTTCAATTAAAAATACAGACCTGTTCTGAAAGTGTTATGATCAGAGTTATAATACATTTTTAGCTGATTATAGGACAAAACTCAGTCTATTTTATCTGAGCCTTTGTTTTTTCAATGCAGTAAGCTGGAAGTCCTGGATCAAGGTCTGCGAACATCCGTTTCTAGAAACGGCTAGCTTCCTGGCTGTAAGACAAACGTCTTCTTACTGTGTTCACATGGTTGTGTGTGTTTGTGTGTAGGTGTGTGCAGAGGAGGGGTACAGTGGGCCTGGTCTCTCCTCTTATAAAGACGGGAATCCTGTAGGCTCCAAGCCACAGCCTTATGACTTCATTAAACCATAATTACTTCCTCAGAGGCCTCATCTCTAAATATAGTCACACAGGTGGTTCACACCTCCACACAGGAACTTTGGAGGACACAAACATTCAATCCTTAAGAGCTGATTTCAAGCTCTGGGTCTAAATTTGATAACTGTGTACATCAACTTCCTATTTTAAAATTTCCAGTTCCTTACCTGTAAAATGGGGGTACTAACAGCTCATTGAGAAGTGTTGTGAGGATTAAAAGAGATAATATATGTTAAAAGATAATATATGCCAAATATATGCCTAACTATATCTCTAAGATGTCTAGTGTCAATAAGTGCTTATTTAAAAATAACAAAGCACTAGCTTAAAAGCACTACATTACAGAAATAATTTTCTGTTTTGCAGGGTACACTGACACAAAATTTGCTCCAGCTGTGTATGTTAAACTGCTATTTTAAAGTACTGAACTTGTATTCTTAACATTTGAAGCAACATATAGGCAATTATGTATCGACTAAAATATGTGAAAATGTAAGGAAGAATGAAACAACTTTATGTTTTATGTCATTTACTTTGAAAATCCGATTAAGATAGATGTCTTTAGCTCGTAATTCTTCAATGTCACGTTGTCATGGTTCCCATCAGCAAGATGTTTTAAAGGCTTTCGATTAATATTGTATGCCAGAACTGAAATTACATCCTTTGTCGTTTAGTTCTTAATGGTGCAAGTGATATCTATCAAGTAGTGTTTTATGAAGCGTGTATGATTTTTATTGCAGGCTGTTTTCACAAATCTTTTTCAGGTTTCAGAAAGACTGCTTAAGGTTTACAATAAATATTCCCTTCTGTTGAAAATCACAATGATTCTTAAAACTGAAGTAAAAGTTGAATTACTAGAATTTATAAATAAAAAATAATCCACTTGATTCTGCTACATTCTGGTTTGCACAGTCTTGAATATATTTACTTTAACCCAAATATTTTTAAAAACTACACTATTATAATATATGCAAAATACATGCAAAAACAACATAGTTCAAAAGGTCTTCACCAGTTAACCTGTACATTATCTGACCAGTATGGAAAATATGTTACATCTGAATATAGCACTAATAATGAAATGATGCTTGGGTTTGTGCTACAAAAGTATGTTTTGTTCTTAAAATGTATTAATTCACTTTTAAGAATAAGCTAGTGTTCAGATATTAGTTTCAAAAATGCTGAAACTCAAATACTTCAAATAGAAGTTATTTTCATATTTCACAGGCTCAGAATCATAATGTAATCTTATTAATGTATAAATTATAGAGCTATACCTGGAAAAGGTAATTCTTACATCTTTTTCATTAGTTTGAACATAAACCAACATATTTATTTCCTAGTTTTACAATTCTTACATTCTATGTTCCTAGTGTTGATTCCTTTTATCTATAACATTAAGGTAATAAATTATAATTTCTAAAGTCTTTCTTTTTCCAGTTAAAAATATTCCATAATTCTATAGTGCTTTATAAAATATATATACACATTTTAAAGCTTTGGTTGATAACTCTATGTCTCAAATGCTGCCACGCTTTATCAGTTTTCATTTAATGAAATATAAATCTAGTCAAGATAAAACAACTGATCAAAAGCATTACAAAGGACAATGGCAAGGGGCTTATTCTTGGATGTATCTCCCTTGGGCCATATTTCCATAGCTGATGCAAGATAAAGCTGGCTATATCTCTCCTGAGTTAGCTGTGTCTTTCGGGATCTCACAGAAATGTAGCTTTGCCAACTATGTGTCTCTTATAAAAGAGAATAAAAATATTAACATTAAGGTAGACATTCTTATCCAGCTCTTCCTGCACATTCATCTTGTTTGGATAATTGCACATTTAAAATTAGAGGCTACTTATCTGGTTCTAGACATTAGGGAATAATGCACATGGAAAAGGTTCTTCAAATTCTAATTCCCCATGGAAGATGACTGCAATTCTCATTAATTCTGCAAGGAAGAGCTTGTCCCTCGTACAATGTTTGCTTGAATTTTTTCTGCTGTATGTGGTTGACTGAGGAATGGCAATAGTTCACTTTAAAAACATTCTCTCCATTAGTGAGAATCGATTTCTTAAAACATTCCAACACATCCATATCCAGTATATAGTAATTCCTTTAACCCCTGATATTCGAAAATACTGCATGGTAAAAACATAATCCTCTTTACAAAAAAACAAGGAACTTACATACTGTTCTTCTATTATGCAGGTGTTTTATTTTATTTTATTTTGCTGGTTTTAAGTAAATTAATTACTCAGTAACTCCAAAATTTAGGCTCAGTATAACTATATAAATCCTCAGTGCAAAAGTTGGGAATAAGGACAGGAGAATTCAAAAGGAAATTGCTAAATATTAAAGCTTATGAGGCTTATTATGTTATGTGCTCTACATATATTATCTTAGTTAATCCTGCAGCCACCTTAACTATAGATACTTATTTCTGCTTCACAAGTGGGCAAAAAGTTCAGGAAAATTAAAAGATCTGACAGTGGTCATGGTGTAACACCAAAGCTTCCCACACTAATTTACATAAAAATAATCATTTTGGATTTTTTTTTTAGGCATGCTATCAAGAAGAAATATGAAGGGGAAATTTTAGTTTTTGGATATTACTGTAGACATTCAGTTTTGAATTGAAGAAATGTTTGCTTTATTTTGAGTCTGGGGTTAGAGTTAGGCCCAATATGGAGACTCCAATCCAGCAGTGAGTGAGAGTAGAAGCATTTTTCCATTATAAGGAACAATATACATTGCATTTAAATAGGGGCACGCAGACAAAAACTAATTCAGAGTTAACAGCCTTCTGATTTACAAAGAACTGGTAACTATTTTCTTACTTTGATCAATTCTACCATATTTAGACATTTTGGAGGACATCAAAATATTCAAACAATTTCATATATTCAAAACAAAATATCTACTTTAAAAAAAACTGTTCACTTTATCTGTTAAGATGCCTGAGTAATTTAGATATTTTAACATTATGGATATTGTAAAAATAGAATATTAGAAAAGATCAAAAGACCAATTTAAATTATGTTTAGGAATATGCTTTTCAAATGTCAATGCAATCAGAGATAATGTATTTTAAATATAAAATTTGATTTTATACATGTTTATCAAAATTGAATGTCATGAAAATAAATTAAATGGCTATTGGAACAATTAAATGATTATTTAAAAAAAGAACACTAACTTTCAAACAATGAAATTGTAAAACTCAAGTTATACACAACACATCCCTACACACATAAAAATGAAGTGATCTCACCTATATACATTCTTTACATTCAAAATTATGCCATATATGATTAGCAGTCAAAATGGAATCATCAGGTTTAAGGTAAATATTTGCCCTGGCACTGAGTTAAAACAGATTCACCAAAGGGCCACGGCATCTGCCATGCCTTCATTCATGCTTGCTGCTCATAAATACTTGCAAAATAAAAATGCTTTCTGATTTCAGGACAAGTCAGCAATGTGAAGGTTTAAAACTGGGCAGATCTAATGGACCTGTCAAAACCATAAATTACCAAAGAAATGGTCATATCACAATATAGTTGTTATCTTAATTGAAAAAAAATTCTTAGTGAAGGTCCCTGAAAATGTTGGTAAAAGAGACACACAAAGAGGAAGGAAATTAAACATAGAACTCTGAAGAAGTATTTCTTCAAAAAATTACTTCTGAAGTCAGAGATATGTGGTTCACAAAGTGATAGTGAATTCAGTATAGTATCTTCATTTATGCCTTTTTTTCCTTTCATTTAGAACATAGAAAAAGAGTAAGAACAAGAGAAAAGACAAGAAAAGCAGCAAACTTCCAAAATAGCATTATATTATGTTATTAATTGTGTCATACTAAGAAAAAAATGACAGATTTCAAAGGAGTGCTTTTGTCTCCACTTAACTACCTAGGTTACAAGGTAAATTTGAACCTCTTTTTTAATTTAAAAAATTCAAGATTGACTGAGATTGGATCTTTGTTTTCTAATGATTCTCAAGCACATCTGTTTAAATAAAGAAGGAACAGCAGCAACAGACTTCAACATCCTGCCATGAGCTCACTATAACCCAAATTTCAACCTTTGCTCTCTCACAGGTAAGCGAGTTCACAGAGAATCTGTTCCTTTGGTATTAGGCACTCATACACAATTTGACATGAGAATTGTAACAAACTTATACTAGTAGAAATGTTCCACTTAATATACATTTCCTTCTGCCAGAGCAGCAAAATAACTACTGCTCAGTCCTCAGCACTGCCAGATAGACAGACAGACAGACAAAACAATATGACTTGTAAAGTTTTGTGTAATATGTGAGTCCTGACAATTAATCTTGATAGCACATTCATATAGCAGTGGGAGAGGGTTCAAACCTGTGCACAGTTTTTAGAAAAATATTCATTGTAGCTAATGTCATTACTCGTACTCTAAAAATTCTTGAAACATGTATCTTATCCTCTACCTGTAAACTGTCAATCTGTCCAAACCTAAGTTCCTCCTTCTCCTACACACTCTGCTCTAAGCACCTCTTCTTTCTCAGTTACGTCACTTTTCCACCCAAGTCACCATATTGTAGGGAAGTTTCATGGTACTTGTCACTTTTACCCTCTTTGATCATTTATTTAATCAACAAGTTTGATGTATATTAAAATTTTTTTGAATATTATTTCTTCCTCTGTATTTTCAATGTATTGTCCTGTCTAGACCATATTATTCTTTTCTTTTCCTATCTCGTTTATTAAATTTAATAAAAATTATTGACCAGGTCAGAGCCCTGTGAAAAACTATAAATGCTGGTAGCTCTGCCTGCTGACCACCTCCACTCCAATCTATCTTGCACTTAACCAACAATTTGTTTTCATTAATTTATTCTCTCCCTTGCATCAACAATGGTTTACTGCGGTGAAGCCACAAGTTCAAATTATTTACCCAACATTTAAGTACAATCATGTTGAAGTATTGTGTACTACAAAAGACGGTTGGTTTATTGGTTATTGGCTTATGTCTTACTTGACTTTATACATGAAACAGCTAATACAAAATGTTGGGTAGCTGTGAAATAAACTTCAAGCTATATGAGGCAGATGAATTAAAAACCTTTGGTTTGTGCTAGGGTTTGTAAGGCTTAAAGTGTAGGCTAATATTTAGCCAGACTTTGAGCTAACACAGTCAAAGTGGCAATTGTAAGGACTGCTGAAGACCAGTAGACACCAGTTTGGAGGCAACTAGGACAAAGAATTCTGAGTACCAAAAGTTAGATCAACAGCTGACTTAAAGCTCCCAGTGGAAGAGTTTGTACTTGATTTGGCAGGCCAGCTTGGGTTCCTTTTAAGAGAATTACAAAAAAAGAGGTCAAGAGAAGATTAACCAAATACAAGGGCCACAGGACAACAATGCGGCAGTGAAGCAATCACATCTTTTTAAGAATGGGAGCGGAGCAGATACATAATGGCTCACTCATTCATTCTACAAATATTTGCTGAATACTTCAGCAGAAGAGGGGACATAATGGCTAAAATCAGACACACATACACAATAATCTCTGTCCTTGGGAAGCTTACAGTGTAGGGCGTGAGGAAAGGGGGAAGGACAATATACCCAAACACAATAGTTCAGCAAGCGACATGGATGGTGACGGTGGTGAAATGCAAAAGCAGGAATGAGAATTGCTGGGGGGGGGGACTGAAATTTTAGTTTGGGTCATTGGAGCAGGCTTGGTGGAGGACAGAATATTTAAAGACAGAATTGAAAAAAGGGGATACTTTGAAGAGGAAAGACAGTAAGTTAGGTTTTAGATGTGTTCATAGTAGTTTAGAAATGTTTATATATTACAATTCCTATGTGAGCTATTTCAGTTATCTGAGTAGTTGAGGAATCATACAGCCTACTGAAACTAGATAAAATAAGTGCTACTAATGTGCAAATAATATTCACAAAATTAATATTGATAAAACCATAGATATTAAACATATACTCAAATTTGTATTTCCTTCCAGAGTCATTGAATTTTCTGTTATTAAGATAGCAGACACACCTGTCAGTGACTCTGCCACTGTTTCTAAAATCGACTATCATACTTCCCTGTGCAATTACTGGCTGAACAGAAATTCCTTTCCAATATTCATTCCTTCAACATACCAACACTACAGAATGGAGTCTAATTTAAACCTTTAATGTCTTAAGAATTGCTTCCTGAGTTGATATTAAATTCTAAAGAGTAAAAAACAATTCTCTTTCATTTATCCATTTATTGATTCACTCAATAATTTGTACAACAAATCTATGCTGAACGCCAGGTATTTTTCAGGTATGAGAAATGAAAACATGAATAAAATTTCCCTTTCCTACTCTCTTAAAGCCTTCACTATGTCTGATTTTTCAAGCTTCTTTTTTCGACTTGCCTTCCCAATTTTCAGCATACAAACATACAAAGGGATCAAGTGCTATCTGGTAAATAATCTGAGAGATGAAGTATGTTGAGCTATGAAATGTTCACAGATAGCTTTTCTTTTGCAGTACCAGGGATTGAACTCAGGACCTTGCACTTGCCAGGCTGGCGCTTATTCCACTGAGCTATATCCCCAGCCCTAGAGACCGCTTTCCAAAAAGATAATGCTTGAGTTGCTCTGAAGAATATGGATTTCAGGCAGAGAAATTCAGGATAACTGGGAAAAAGGCAAAAGCACGAAAGTGAGAACGAGCATAATGAAGAAATTGATCAGAGTGGCTAGGGCATACAGGGTGTATTAGTGCTTGTAGAGGGCAGAAGAAATATGGATTTGGTGGGAAAGAAGGTAGAAAATAGGCGGAATAAAGGTCTTGATGAGTCTCACCTCGTTCCACTACACCATTTGAATGTTAAGAAAATGAATGACAAGATCAGAGATGCATTTTATGAAGACTACTCCTGCAACAGTATGGGAGATGCCTATAGGGTATGTGGGGTGTGTGTGTTTGTGGTCTTTGGGTGGGTAGTAGGTACGGGAGTTGGTAGACATTTACAGTATTCTTTTAAATTTTTTTTTATTTTTTTAAATTTTAAAAAAATAAAAGCACAAAAACATATTAACAAACAGACACAAATTAGCATAAAAAATAGTACAATCAAAACTGATTTACAGACAAGGTGACATGGACTCAACAATGATTGTTGCTTTACCTATTGATATCTTCGAAGTGTATATACATGAACACAGATACAGACATGCAAAATTGGTCAATTAATTGTAATGAACACATAAAGGAAAGCCCTGGCAATGCAGATAGAGATGTACTGTAAGACTCAAGATAATTAAGAGGTAAGAATAAATTGATCAGCAGCACATTATGTGAAGGGTTGAAAAGTCAAGCATAGAACCACCTAAATATTTTCAGGAATATCTTCCATGTTTTAAAATTATTTAAAATGACAAGATACCATCTTTTTAATCTTATTTGGCTGTAACGACTCTAATCACTTGGGAAATCTATACAGGAGTGGCTTGTACTTGTGCTAATTTGAAATCACCGGGGAAAATTTTTTTTCACACCAGTGTACTGTAGTGCTTGTACTATCTCTTTTTTAAAATAGTAAAGTCCATCTTTCCTTGTAAGGTTCCACAGCACTGATGGAAGCTTTCAATTTGTGTATCTTTAAGGCAAATTCTTTCTTATTTTCCTTGCATTCAAGATGTTTTTCCATGTAAATCACTCACATTAAAACAGATGAAGGAAAATAGAAACATCAGGGGAAAGAAATTTGGTCTGTATAGGGAACTGACCCTGATTTCTTGCAACTGCACTCACAGTGTGGCAGGGTGAGTGGAAACCAAGTTAAGCACACACAAAACATCTACTGAATAAAACCCCAAATCTTATAGAATGGAATTTCTTTGCATTGTCTAAATATATGTGTAAGCCTGACTGCACTCTTAAAGTTGAATTCTGCTTAAAGAGATGCTTAATGACATCCTGAAAATTAGAGTGACTGAACACAGCCTAGACGCTTCCAGAGGACCTTCAAGTCTAGGGCATAATGAGGGGGCAAAATGAGGGAAAGCACAGAAAATGGCTATTTTAACTGAGAACCTTACTTTTTAACTAATTACTATCCATGTTTAGGAATGAGAATCACAGGATACAAATTCAATGTCATTTAATACAATGCTCTGTCCAAAAACTATTTCCTATTTTTCTTAGAGAAGTAACTTTACCTTGAGGATTTCCCAAACGGAGAAGCATGATACCAAAGTAAGGTTTTCAAGAATGTTTACAATAAAGGAAATGGCTATTCTTTACCTATAAAGTTAAGAAAAAAATACAATAAGGGCTGCAAATTACAGCATTATAAGTATATATAATTAATTTTTTTATCATTTTAATTCTTGAAAGTATTACCATATCAAAAACGAAAAGCTGTGTCTCTTCTTAAACCAGAAGTCTGCATGGTATAGTCTGCTGCTACCTGTATTTGTAGAGTTCTAAGTAACACAGCTGCACTCTTTCATTCTGGTGCCATAACAAAACATTTGAATTGGCTGCCCTGACACTGAAAAGCTTACAATATTTATAATCTGGCACTTTAAGAATAAATCTGCCAACCAGATGTTTTTCTCATATGAATATTCTGAGAGAACTACAGATTTGCATGCCATTCAGGAAATAATACAGGGGTTACTATACCCTTTAACTGATTTCTCTCAATGGTTAAAATTTTGAAAATATGTAAGGATAACAGGATATGAGCCATTGATTTTATTCTGATTTCCTGTTTTACTTGTGTTCCTAGTGTGTTACATCATGTGTGCACAGGTGTGTCCATGTGCATGTGTGTACATGTGCTCTGTACAAAGTTACATTTCTATGAGAACCAGTTTTTTTTTTAAAGAAATATTAACTGATTTCTCCATAAAGGCATTTTCTTATACTGTAGTTTAAAGGCAAAAATTGGTCATAAAATGAAGAACTAGAAAGTTGAAATTAGCTACAGATTTTAGCAAAACTTAGGGATACAACCTGGGTAAGGATAGATTTAAGACTTATCTCTAATAATTGTCTATGTAAAGAAATACGTTGCCTTATATCTTTGAACAGAAAAAATGTAATTCTATGAGCATCCTAACCCTCTGCAGTTGCATTGTAAAGACTTTTCCTCCTAAAATAAATTTTATTGAGAAGCTTTCTTTCTTACTACCAAATCTTGAGAGACTGACAGTTTGCCGGGAAGAAGAGGACTATGAAAAGGAACAGGAACAGAAATATGACCAATTTTAGGTATATTAAAAGGCAATTTGCCATTTTAAATTAAACTTCATCTATATCTATATCATTTGAAATTACATCTGAAAGGAAAAAGACACTATTTTAATGTCTGAGTTATATTTTCTAATACATTGCCTTTATATATGGCTCAATAAAATGCTTTAACATTTTAAATAATTATTTACATAGTGCCTGAGGAGAATCCATTTGCTTGAAGATGCTTCATTCATTTCTAAATCAAAGAATTACTAAAGGAGAAGTTTCATAAATACAACATAGTAGAGATGGCAATAAATAAATGCATGAAGTAATGCATAAAAAATGATAATCTATAAGTAAACCCTTCCTAGAAGTGTCCTTTCTGGAATAAAGTGAAGAATGAATTAATGAATAAATAAGTAATAAAGTAGTAAATTGCAATTCCACTAAGAGTAGAAACCCATGTGTCATGGAAATGAATTTGACATGGCTAGTTATTTTGAAAAATTTAAAAAGGCACACAAAAGCATACAAATTTCTAGCTTCATAACTAACCATAAATTGTCAAGTTTACTGCAATAAAAAATTACAGGACTTTGGATAAATTGTGAGGAAGTATCCTGAGCCATGAACAGAAAAGGCAGCATGTGTAAGACTTAAGTCTTTTGAATCAAAAGACTTTCCTACATCTGACATGAAATGGAAAATACAGAGACCCTCCCGTCCTTACGGAATGACCCACACTCTCCGAGCTCCGCTTCTCCTCTGATGAACCGGTCCTAAGGCCCGTGTTACAGGGTGCGCTGCGAGGGTACAAATGAGGTGAAATCAAAGCGTCTCGTGAAGGTGGTGCTGTGGTCACCATCATCACTGAAGCAGCCAGAAAAAGACCACATTTCCCTCAGGCAAAAGAGGTCAGTGAGGAGGATCCGGGGAAGATGGCGACCAGGTGAGCAGCAAGGGAGCGAACCTCCTTAATAAACACCACCAGCTCGAGACAGACTTGCCGAGCGTGAATGCCGGGACCTCGGCTGGGAAGTTTAAACTGGGCGTATTTCTCTGAGATGCCGGGAGAGATGTGGTAGGGCGGACCAGGCTGCCGGGGCGAGACGTGGGAAAGCCCCAGATGCTGGGAGCCAGGGACGATCCGCGCGGGGAAGAAGCTTGGCTCGGTCCAAGCGCAGTGGGAGCGCGGCCGCCTCGGTCCCTCCCGCCTCCCGAGCCGGCGCAGCCCCCCGGCGACTCCCGACAGAGATCTGCTTGCTAGCTGCGGAGACGCCCGGCAATCCCACGTTTCGCGCGTGTCGGGCGGGCCGCGCAGAGGGCACCAAACGATGCCGGGAGCGGAGAGAAAGATTTGCTGGGTCCTAGCGCCCCGAGAATACAGACAGCTCGATCCCTCCTGCCCCCCGACCCGGCGCAGCTCTCCGGCGACTCCCGACAGAGATCGGCTCTCTGGCGGCGGCAACGCCCAGCGGTCTCACGTTTCGTGTGCATC
>PVLD010013898.1:0-54234 GCA_004027595.1 Dinomys branickii | reverse complement strand
AAAGACCCAATCCAGAAATGGGCATCTGAGATGAATACACAATTCTCAGACAAAGAAATACAAATGGCAAATAAATACATGAGAAAATGTTCCACATCCTTAGTCATTCGAGAAATGCAAATAAAAACAACATCGAGATTTCATCTCACCCCAGTAAGACTGGCCAGTATGAAAAAATCATCCAATAACAGATGCTGGCAAGGCTGTGGAGAAATAGGGACTCTATTACGCTGCTGGTGGGAATGCAGACTGGTGCAACCACTGTGGAGAGCCGTTTGGAGATTTCTCCGCAAACTAGGTCTAGAGGTTCCATTCAAACCAGCTATTCCTCTTCTGGGTATTTTACCAGAAGATCTGAAAACATCATATCACTCTGACATATGTGCACCCATGTTTATAGCAGCACAATTTGTAATAGCTAAAATGTGGAAGCAACGCAAGTGCCCATCCACAGAAGACTGGATTAAAAAATTGTGACATTTTTATATAATGGAATATTATTCAGCTATAAAGTAAGACAGTTTTGGGGACTTTGTAGGCAAGTGGTCAAAACTGGAGTCCATACTCGTAAGTGAAATAAATCAGTGATACATGTGCAGGCAACGTATTGTATCACTGGTGTAAGAACCCGAGGGTGGGAATATAAACTAAGAGTCATGAAGGAAATCTGTTCTAAAACAAAGAACAGATGGGATGAAGGAAAGGAGAAAAGAAAGAGACAAAAATATATGTATATATATATGAATATACATATAAGCAGGAGGGCTAACATGGTTCTACTATTGTATTATATCACTTAATGCTAAGGAATAATCGATGACGGGTTATTTGATCAATCTTGTATGTCTGTATGTGTTATCCTGAACACACACTTCAAAGATATCAATATGCAAAGCAGCAACTATTGGTGGATTTTTTGTTGTTGTTTGCCTGTTTTGTTTTTTGTCTTTGGATTTTTGGTTTTTGTATTTTTTCTGTTGTTGAGAAGATTGTCTGACTAAATTTGCCTGTCTGTATATGGGTTCATATATTTACACTTCGAAGATATCAATGGATAAAGCAATAACCACTGTTGAGACCATGTCACCTTGTCTGTAGATTAGTTGTGACTGTACTATTTTTTATGCTAATTGGTGTCTGTTTGTTCGTACGTTTTTATACTTTTATTTTAAAAAATATATATATAACAACCACTGTTAATTCCTATCATTTTGTTTTGAAACCCTGTATGATTTTGAATGTTCTGGCTTTGTTTTGTTTGTGTCTGTGATGCTGGTATGTTGGTATTTTTTTCACTGCTCTCTTTAAAGTTAAAAAATTTAAGTAAATAAATAAAAAATAAAATAACTAGATGTATCTTAATAATATTTCTTTCTAGTATTGCCCTATTATTATGTATTATATTTTATTGTGGCTAGTCCAGAGATACAAAATATCTTTAATTTATGAGAGTCTATCTTCAATTTGTATGGCTGTCTTGTACATAGTATAAGACCCTTGAAACAATGTATCATAATATACCCTCTCATGTGATTTACTATTATAGGTATTATTTTAACATGTTATAAAACAACAATTTCATTGTTATTGGCTTAAATATTCAATTACCTTTTAAATTAAATTAATAAGAAAAATTGATACTTTTTAATTTATTATATTCACTGTTACTTATTTGCCTGTCTATATGAATTTCATGATAATTTTTTCTGCCTAAAGAATTTAACCTTTCTTGGGTACACATCTGTTGACAATGGGCTATTGCACTTTTTAGATTTCTTATAATGTTTTTATTCTATTGTCTTTACAGAGATATATTTTTGTTCAGTGTAAAATTCTAGATTGATTTTTTAATATGTAAATTATTTTGTTATTTTTCCTCTTTATCCTGGCTTTTTAATATTTTCATGTTTGGTGTGAATTTGTAAATTTAATGCTATTTATGGCTTGTTGAGGTTTTGGATATGTGGCTTTATAGTTTTCATCAAATTTCTGAAACATTCAGGTATTATGTAGTCAACTTGTTTTCTCTGTCCTGCTTCTATGATTTCTACTACACTTTTTACAGATTATTGTATGTTGTGACATAGTCCTTAGGCTCAGTACATTTTTTGTTTTGTTTTTCTTTTCTCTCTGAGGTTCCTTTTCTGTAGTTTACCTTTATTGATCTTTTCTTCTTCAGTGCTGCACTGCTGACTTTGAAGTTACTCCCTTTTACCTGGTGTACTTTTAATTTCAATATTAATTTCTTATCCCTATCTTTTTCATTTGGAGCCTCATATGTTTCCAGTTTCTTTTTATTAAATTACATTGAACTTTATGTATAAACTATATTGGTAATACCTGTTTTAACTCTGTTGTGCTGTTCATTCTATTGTATTTCTGATTTTTATACCAGTTTCTCTTAATTATCTCCATGTGTGATCCTATTTTGCTGCTTATATGCCTGCCTGACGATTGTTTGGATATCAAACATTTTAAATTCTATGTTGCTCATGCTGGATTTTGATGTTGTCATTTATTTTTTATCAGTGTTTTCCAAGGTAGGTAAGATACTCATTATTAATTTCGTCCTTGCTTCTATGCACTGGTAGGGCAAACCAAGGACATTCTTTAGCCTGGGTCTAATTGACCCCCTCTAATAAGAAGGCAATACTTTCTGGCACTGCCAATTGACTATTTTTTATCAAATCTCATCTGGCTTTTGAAAATAAGTACTCTTCCCACCTCTCTATGGGCTCTAGAAATTCAACATACTATTTGGCAATGGTTCTTTGCCTGCATATAAGTAGTTTTGTTTTGTTTTCTCTCATGTGTCTGTAGATTATTAATTAAACTTTCAAAGATATCTCCAGGCATATTTCTAGAGCCTTTCTTATGAATTTCTTATTCTCTGATGCTGTTTCAAAAAACTACTAACCACCCACCACAAGCATCAATATCTATTTAAATAAAAAAGACCACTAGGCTTGGTTTTAATTCTTCTACTTCGTGCAAAGGCTTGGAACGTCCAAGCAGTAAGCTGGGACAATATGAGACTTCCTGCACTTGTTTCCCGTTTCTCAATCCTGCATTGCCCTCTGTGGTCTACTGTTCCATAACCTAATTGTATCATATGTTTGTCTAGTTTTTCTTTTTAAGTGGGAAAGGTAAACATGATTTCTAATATATCATGGTTGGATGTCAAATGCTTCATTTTTATATCCTATAGGTTTCTCAGGCAAAGTGACTCACATTTGTGAGTGTCATTTTCCTTCTTTGATACATTGGGAGTCACAACAATATCTATTTAACAGAATCATTGGGACAAAATATATGTGCAGCTATAGAAGGTATCAGTTTAATAGTCTTTTTCTGTTTTTTAATAATCAAGTTAGAAATGTTATTCGCATTGTAAGAATATCTAAAATGCTATTTTAAAATTATATTGTTGCATCTTATCTATTGTTTTCTCTACCCAAAAAGCCATAAGCTTTTATGGGTGCAAATAACTCACATAAAGCTGTTGATACCTCCACAGTTCTTGAATCAAGGTCTAACACATACTAGGTGGGAAAAAATGTATTTGGTTTAAACAATGCCATGAAAGGAGTGTTTCTTTTTTTGTATTTTGTCTCCATTTTATGCTTTTCCTATATCATCCTCAACAATTTAAAGGGTCATCGTATTAACAGTATGAAATTCACACATGCCTCCTGGAATATTCTGTCTTCTTCAAATCACCTCCAAGTGATTAGCTGCTGATCTTTTATGAGTCCCACTTTTTGGTATACTCTAAAGAGAACAGTGAACAAAATGGACATATACCCTACGAGATGAAGGATGGGAAATTATTTGCCGGTTTGAAGCCCACAGGTCTTCATGGCCTAACAGCCAGGTCAAATTTGACATTGTTCTTTATAGGCTATGTGAGGCATAGCAATCTCTGTCAATGCAAAATGAGACTTTCTGATCAAGGAGTGAAAATACCAGGCTTCTAAGTCATTGTGTTTTTGATGTCATGGTTACAGATACAACTAACTCACTTATTCTGTGGAAATTATAAAATTTACCATGCCGCTAAGATTAAAGAGAGGTGCCCCCACCAAAATGCCCATTGTGATCTTGGATGACAAGCTAAACACCTCAAAAGTCATCTGTAAGAGTCTTTGGAATCATAATTGGTATCTGATTTTGCTTTTTCTACCTTATGTCCATGCATTATTTTTCTTTGAACTAGAAATTGTCAACGAGAAATGTCAATTTAATCAATGATGATATGGATTTAAAAACCTACTTCATCATAGTGATTTTCACAGAAACTGGATGCTTGCTAATCACATAATGACTGCTATGACTGAGGACTACTGCAAATCTACAGAACCTGAAAATGCTACATTCTTAAAGTCTGTACCATAGCCAAGTATTTATGATTATAAATACATAATCTGCTTACTACTTGAGAGCTAATGGAATTTGAAGAATCAGAATCTACTGTTGTAAACTATTAAGACTGATCCTCTCATTCCCATTGTGCTGAATAAAACCTAGGATGTTATTTTTCTTATAACCCAAGAACCTTGAATATCAGCGGAGAATAAATTTGCATATCCAGATCAACAAAAACCTCGGATGGAATCAGGAAATGTTTGCTGCTGTTACTGTGTCTACACCAAATTCAGTCTTTGTTGTTGTTAAGGAGAAGTAGAAAGTGTGCTAAATTTCTCTAATTTCACCAAGTTTCTCAATTATCTCTCTCTTATGCTTCAGATATTCAATATTCCAGTACTCTTTCCCCTCTCTCCCATTCTTTCCTGTACAAATCAGAAGTCCTGACAAATAATTCATTCAGAAATTGTTCAACTCTTCTCCTTCTTCACCATGGATATAGCCTTAACCAAAACCACTGACATGGATGGAATCTTTTCAACATTAGCAAACAGGAAGATAAAGAGACAAAGCTTCACCATTCCAAATCTTATGGCTTCTCGCTAGGAGATGAACCCACAACTCTTCAGGGTGGGCCACTGAGGGACACTTAGCATCCGCACCACATACCCCTCTTCCAGCAGGAACAAGGAAAACTGGTCATTTCACACTGGATAGGCCAGAGGGGGCTGCTATTTCACAGCCTTCACCCACAGAAAGAGTTCCCTGCATTCGAACAAAATCTTTCTCACGCTCAGGCCTCTCCTGGTCTCTCCTGTCAGGTCTTTGTGTGATGCCTCTGCTGTCCTTTCCTTGACCTATTTTTTGCGATAAATGAGCCAAAGACTAGGATAGCTGCTTCCTGTGTGAGTATGTCTGCTTCCCAGGAGGAGAAAGAGAAAGCAGAATGGTTTCCAGCTTCATCCTCCTCTCCCCCCTTTTTTCACTTCCAGAGACTCCCACTTGCCACCTACCCCCACCCCAAGCCCCGGAGCCTTGCCTTCCCTCCACCATCAATACCTAAATCCAGCCTCCCTCTCTCCAGCACTCTCCTTGCCTATTAACACACTGAGCCCCTCATGTTTCAGGAAGTTGGTGAGGGCAGTGGCGGGGTGAATTGTGCTTCCTGACAAGTATGCAAAGCATTCTATGATATAGTGGATCTGGAAGGCCCTATTATAGGAGATTTACTATTCTGTTCTAAGGTTGCAGTCCAGGTTGAAATTGGCTGACAAGGTCTCCACGAGGATAGGATTTATTCCTACATATTAAATTATTTTTTTAATTAGTTCAATACCCAGGTCATTTCTAAACCAAAGAAATGTGAAATAAATAAGTTCCTGAAGTAAAGGGGAAACAGGCTATGGTCTGAATCAGTTGTTAAGTTTATACAAAAATGTTTGCAGCCCCTGATGCATTAAGCATTTCCCTGCACTGGCTTAAGCATCAAGAAGCCACATACAGCCCTAGACCTTCCCAAATTAATTCCTGTTGCCACCAGTCTCCTTGGCTTCTGCTTTCAGATCAGCTTTTCTTTTCTGTTTTTTTTAAGGCAGGCATAAAGTATATGTAAAAGCTTTGGCAGGAAGGCAGAAATTGGGCCTTTTCAGTTGATCTGAAATCCTTTCCGCATCCCTGGTTCAGCGAATATACAAGTGTGGGAGAGGTGGAAGGAGGGTGTCTGCGCCTGGCAGATTGTGGGGAGGAGGTATTATTGCTCACGCGCGTGCACACACAGACACACACAAACCCCAGATGGTAACTAGATGAGGGAGAGAAGCCAACAACACCAGGAGTTATTTTGGGAGTCAAACTAGGAATCTGCATATGGCTAGATTTTTCATCTTAAATGTTGCTCTCGCATATGACAAGTTCCTAAGTGGGGTGGAAGCCAGTCCATTGATCAATTTAAATTAATTTCCAAAATCTGAGGGTTCAGAAATAGAAAAGGAAAGTTATGTGGTTCCTTTAATAGGCCTAAGATATTTCAGGTCCCGCAGAAGATGCCTGTCATTTTTTCAAACTCTGCTTGTTTCTGTGTTGAAGTGCAAGGGCCAGTGATGGCACAGAGCAGCCCATCGTCTTAACACTGCAGCAACTGAGCAGTTTCTTTCAGCCTCTTGTGGCTGATTAGTTATGGGACAGTGCTGGTAAGAAAAGAAAGCCATGCTTTTGATCTGTCTGGTAATTAGCGCTGCAAATCTTCCACACATCCAGAACATCACAAACATTGGTCAACAGATTCACAATTGCATGCTGTTTATAAAAAAGAAAACATCTTTACTACTCCTATGACTACTAAACAATACTGAACATAACACTATATAAATGGTAATTTGTTGACACCACCTTTATTTATACTCGTGGTAGTATTATCTATATGCAAAATACATAAGAACACAACTAATTACCTAGTTTTCTCTAGTTCTGTCTTGTCAGCCAATCAGTAAATATCGCTTAAGAGTCACCAAGAGAGGAAACTTATTTTTCAATAGTATTATTTGTCTGAAATGTACCAGAAAACACTTTCTCTTTCTTTTCATGTGGACTTGAGAACAGCGTTTCAAACCAAGGAATAACTATTTTTTTCTTTTCTAGCAGGAGGTAAAATGCCAGTGAATTAATGTGCCAAGCTCTGTGCCAGGCACTGGGCATACAAAATCATGAAGACACAGCCACTGATCTTGAGGAGCTCATGGTCTAGAGATGACATGCCCATAAATAATAATTCCACAGGATTGTATTAAGTGTTTACCATATGCATATATACAATGCTACAGGAACACATCAGAGTGAGTCCTGAATTTGGTTTGGTGCATATAGTTACAGTTTCTGCCCTATTTCATATCCTCAAAACCAGGCTTGGCTCAGTGCTTGCATAATTAAATTCTTATTCTCCTTATAGAAAATTTTAAATGACTTGATGCACTCAAGTCTTTCCAAACTTTCTCAACAGATGGTGTAGCTTACACCTATTGCTTTATCTAGAAGGTACATATTCTTCTAAAAAGGAACCTCCTTCTGGGAAAGAAATAGTATTCTTTTCTTCTTCAAATCTCTGATTCTACTAGGGCTAGTCAGTCACAATATCTGTGGAGCTCAAGAGTTGTTAAATTGGAAATATGGGAAGATACCTTTTGAGCAGAAAAACTTTACTACAAGTTTATGACTGCTAATGGATATGCTTCCAGCTCTTTGGAGAAAGTTCACCTGAAATGTGTATAGGAGACAGAGAGATAGACAAAGAGACAGAAAGAGATAGCAAGGCAGAAGGAAAAACAGGGAGGCGGAGGCAGAGACAGAGACAGAAACAGGCCGAGAGACGTAGCTCTAATTCTGGTGCTTTCCGAGGCCCAGCAATTCTTCTGTATGCCTTGATCATGGAGCCTAAATAGTTTCCTTTTTGTCTCAGTGAATTTAAGTAAGTGTTTGACTTTTCTGTTGAAGAATCCTAGCAGGATTCTACTCTAGGCTGCAGTAAACTACAGCAGACCACAATAGAGCCCTGGATTGGGAAGAGTTTGCAGTTCAGTGAGAAAAGAAGGAATATAAATGTCAGGGCTTTAATTTTTGCAAACGTGGAATAGAGTCTCAGTACACCATTCACTCCAAAAACTGTGGCTTTGTGATGAAAATAGTAATTCGTTCTAACAGTGTCTGCAGAATGGCAACTGAGGCAAATATTTGGAAGTTGGTTTAGGAAACAAGAGTGGTTTTATCCTCCAGAACTTGACATTGAATCATCCAGATCTAAGATTATTATTTGCCCTCCCAAACTCTTTTTCCAGGTTTTTCATCTAAACCGGTGCTACCACAGTATGCCCATCACAGGAGCTAGGTGAGGGTTTATGACCGACCTTTCTTCTCGTCCCTCAGTCAGGCATCTAGTCTCATAGCATCCCAGTCATCCTAATGGTTACAAGTAGTTATGTACAGCTCATTGCTTCTTTTTATCTTATTACTAGCTTCCTGCTTAGTTCCCTCATTATGGTTCTTCAAGTTTAGCTCCACACCTTTTTAATCAGACCCTCTGCCTCCAGTTTTACTCTCACCTAACCCACATTTCACACAGACGTCAGAATGCTTTGTCTGAAAAGGCAAATTTAGTCCTGTTACTTTCAAATTAGTAGTTGCACAGGAGTGGCTCATCACTACGGGAAACTTGGTCTAACAGACTGGCCACGCTCTGTCTGGGAACCACTGGGCCAAGCACAGTCTTGTCTACCTTTCTACTTTCATGACCCGCCAGTACCCATCTAAGGTTTCACTACGGTTGTTCTAGACTTCTAGCCATTCCCCACTCATATTATTCTTTTTCCCCTTGGAATATCCTTTCTATGTGCCAGGACTAAACCATGCCAAGACCTTACACATAAATGAAAAATAGGATGTCTCATGTAAGGTTTAGGATTTAACAGTACTATAATATAAAACAAGTCCAGCATGGTGCTGATTTTCCCTTAATGACTACTCCTGTCATGCCCTCTGCATTATATCAAATATGCAAAGAAAATTTTATAACATCTGGGGTGCATTATGGTCTGGGTCAATGGTAAAATAAGAATTCTTGGTGGATTTCCAAATGCTGAGTAGAAGGGACCTCAAAAGCCACAACTTGCAATTGCATATGCTTTGGCCTTTATCCTGGTAATAGACTTGCACATCTTCCCCTGAGAATACCTTTCAACTCATTAGAGAAAGAAGGGAGAAGCAACCCATGTGTGGAGCCCATCTTGACGATGCTATTGCCTGCTTAGAAGGATAGCTTGATGTTTTTCCCCTCAAGCAATTACTTAAATGGTGTTTTGGCCCCTTTTTCTCTGAAGCAGGACATAACCTTTATTGACATTGTGGCTGCTGCCACATCTGTTAAGCTGACAGAGAGAAGGAGCCGGCCGATCCTTATGATGGATTTGGTGTTGTCAAACTTTCAGCACAATTTGTCATGGGGCAAAGGAAGTCTGTTGCCCACAGAAGGTTCCTCCATCCCTGCAAGGAGGATCAGGCCCCTCCTCCCAACACCAAAGCCTCCCTGGCAGCTCTGAAGTGAACCAGAGGAAGATTCACACCCATTGTAGGAAAGGACTTTCATTTCTGCCAGCTGTTGACTGTAGGAGTTAAAAGCAGCTCACAGGTACTGTGAAGAAAAGACTCCTGTACCTGTGTAGGAGCCATATAAATCTATCTCCTAGAGGAAAAAAATAAAATAGAATAAGAAAGTATGTGGGAAAGATCTATGGAACGAGAGCCTCGGATGGAGATCCCAGTTAGCCTTGTATACAAGTTTGCCATATATGTTTGTAGAATAAACTCTCTGTGCCCATAGTCTTAGGCCCTAGTACAGAGAACTTTGTGATTTAGTGGTGTTAACTGGACTCGGCATTCACAAGAGAGGCTGTAGTTATAGACCACACTACACTGAGGTCTTTTGGAGGCAGTAAAACACAGAGGAGATGTTATCTTGTGGATGTGGAGTATGTCATTGCCTTGAAAGTCAAGGAGACAGCTGATTTAGAGTTTCCAGCTAGGTCACAGAAAAGTCAGCAGCGGCTGCTTCCAGCTGAGTTCAGAGTCTGAATATTTATGGTGTCAATCTGAAATCCAGATAACCACAAATAATATAAATCCATTAACTCCCCCTCTACACGTAAAGCTCTTTGGCTGCTAATGCCCTGATTGCTAGGTTACTGCAGGACTGGTACGTAGATTTGTAGCTTTGGACCTCTATCTTTTTCCTCTGAGGGTCTCTCTCCACTTCTGTCTTTCTCTCAGCTCTCTCTGACTCCACACCACACCCCCTCTAGTGACTGTATACTTGTACAAAGCTCCTCTAAACTGGCTGGGACAACTTCCCAGGACAAATAAGCAGAAGCAGTAGGGCTGGAATGCCTGTCCCATCATCTCCCTTACTGTTAATGGTTCTGATCTTCTATCTGAGAATCACAGTGCCAAAGTATTTGGTTTCTACCATTTCCATGGAGAATATGAATTATTCTGTTCACCAGATTATTATACCTCAAGTGCCTGGGTTTATTTGTTTTTTCAATACCAAAGAACTTTCCCATCATATAACAATCATATCCTGTTTTCAGTGGCCCCAGAAAGCAGTCAATAGCACTGTCCTGTGATTTGGTAGAAAATATCATGATCTTTTGTATGACATGTGACACTCACACATGTACAATTATTGCAGTTTGCAGCAGCTCTGAAAGGATTGTGATGCCTCTGGTTTGAATAAGGGAATTACTGCAACTCTGCAGCCAGGTGAGGTATCATAGCTACAGTAAAAAGGACCTGAAGCTTTTACCAGAAATCCTTGCATAAGGGACTGTTCACCGGGGTGTGGTGGTGAGCATGTCACACATGGCAGGCATCTGAGTGACCTGATTAGTAGATTTGTGGCAGAGAAAGCAACACAGGACCTGGAAGTTCCCAGTGACTTTGGAATTTGCCAGATAAAATTTGAGCAAAAAGAACAAAGCTGGAAATATCATGCTCCTCTGCTGTGAATTGTGTCACTAAGTTATAGAATTTGGAACAGAGCAGAAATGATTTAAAAATAGTCAGACAGACCAGTAGAACAGAATACACTGACCAGATATAAACCCAAGCATTTACAGCCAAATAATTTGCCCCAAAGGTGCAAAAAATATACATTCAAAGCATGCCGGGCAATGATCCTGGATATTCACAAGCAGCAGATTGAAAGGAGACTCTTATTTCTCAAGCTATATGAAAATAAACTCAACATGGATCAAAGACCTAAATGGAGGATCTAAAACAATGAAAGTACTGGGTGAATTTATATGGAAAATACTTCACAGTAGGAAAATAGGCAATTATAATAAGACTACAAAAGCGCAGGAAATAAAAGGAAAATAGACAACTGGAATTACATGAAACTAAAAGGCATCTGCACCACAAATAATCATCAAAGTGAAAGCAACCTATAGAATGATAAAAAAATTTTTTAAATGATACAATTTTTTACCAGAATTGTTCTGACAAAGACTTAATATCCAGACTATATAAGGACCTTTTAAAGTTCAGTAATCCAAATTTTTAAAATCCAGTTAAAAATGGGTAAATGATCTGAAGACCACAATTAAATATCAGTTTACCCCAGTTATAATAATTTTTATTAGACAAAAAGCAGCAAATACTGCTTAGGATATGGAGATGGTAGAACTCTGTTGCTCTGCTTGTGAGAATATAAATTAGTACATATGTAATCAACTTAGGCATAAAGTGGTCAATGCATAAAAAATGATATATACATATAATGGCATACTATACAGTCATAAAAAGAATGATATTCTACCATTTATAACATAATATATGGAACTGAGGGACATTACGTTAAGTGAAATGAATCAGATACAGAAAGCTGAATTCTATATGTCCTGTCTCAGATGTAAATGTTTACAAAGAAGCTCAGCAGTATATAATGATCAATAAGGGGAGGACAGAGCCAAAAGGAAGGGGTAGTGAGAGGTTAGGTAATGGGGTAGCCAAACACAGTTAGGTAGAAGAGATATATTCTAGTGCACAGAGGGGTGACTATAGTTCACAATTATATACTTTTATGAATAACTAGAAGAAAGGCACTTACAGGCTGCGAGGACAAAGAAATAGTGAAAAAAGAATATTCATTACCCTGATTTGATCAGCACATGAGGCATATATACACTGAAAATCACAATGTAAGCAGGAAGAGTTGGTAAAGCTCACATTTTCTTGCAAATTAACAAAGTTGCTTCTCACAGCCTTTATGGGTGCTGGTGAAACATGAGATTCCTGAGTCAAACAAAAGGGACTTTATTATTCACCACAGTAGTAATACAGTATCAGCACTGATACAGGTCTTCAGGGCCAGTTCTCCCTAGTGAAGCAAAGCGGCCAGGTGATGAGTTCACAAACAGTGAGTTGTGTTAGGGAAGACAGTTGAGCCTTGGAAATTTCCATCCCTTATACTGGATAGGAAGCCTGACCGACCTGTGCCCACTAAGGGACACTGTCCATACCATGCTGGACAATAAATAAGCCTACCTTTTGCTCTGGAGGGACACACATGAGCTCTTTCCTCATGACTCTGTACTAGGCAAATGTCCTGGAAAAGGCAAACCTGAATCCAGTTTTATCAGTATCACCACACGAAAGATGTGCAAAAGTGTGAAAACCCTCTTCCAACAATGGGCAGTGTAGCAGTTGGTTAAGGAAAAGGGCAAGATTGAATTTAGTAGAAGGAAATTCAATGGTTACAGCCTTGAAACCCGTTTTAGAATGAAGGATTGTGGTGACTATGCACATGTTTTTAACCATGCTTTGTTAAGCGCATATACTTGAATCTATTAACTGCCTTTCACTTTTCCTCTCCTATTTCATATAAGTATGGTCATGACTAACATTATTTATTGTTAATATTACAAAATATCAAAAGATGGTCAGTTAGTTAGAAAATCAATGAATCTTAACCAGACATCACTTTAGTTTTGTTTCTTTTTTAAAGGTTCATCTGGCAGGTTTTCTGGCTCTTTCCTGAAGACTCTCACACAGGTTATCACTTTGGTGATAGGCACCAAAGTGGCCTCTGTTTGTTAATTTATCTTGTGTTGCATAATCCCCTGAGCACTCACGTTTTGGGAGCTGAAGGTGGACAGGTTGGGAACACACAGAAGCCTTCCGCTCCCGCCAGCGTGGGGAGTGGCTTTAAGAGGTGTTTCACCCCTTTTGAGTTTTTCCTTCCTTTGTGCAACTTCTGTCCCTTATGGCATCTCTGAGAACCGAGGAGGTCCATGCAGTCCTAGAAGAGGTGGCCCAGGTGGTCCTCACAGAGATGAACCAAGGATTCTCAGTGCATGCATGGACAAGGTTTAGGTCAAAGTGTGCAGTGCGGCAATATGCAGTGCATGCTGCTGGTGGCCATAGATTCAGCATGTAGCTTTCAAACCCTGTGGCTTCTCCTGTGAAAGGGGAGTTTGACTATTAATCATGATATTCATGATATTTCAATTTGAATGGATTAAAAACATCTAGCAGATTAGTAAAGCACAATTCTGAGTGTTTCTGTGGATGACTGACATCCAGGTCAGCAAACTGAGGGCAGAAGACCCATCCTGGATGTGGGCGGTGCCAATAAATCAGACTGTGCTCTGGGCTGAATAAAAAGGGGAAGAAGGAAGTACGCCCTTTCTCTGAAGAGCTCCAGCGTTCACTGTTGCCTCTGGGGATCAGTCTCCATTTTCTTCAGCCTTTACACGCAGACTTGCGCTGGCAACCCTCCGGGGTACTTTCAGGCCTTCAACATTGGATTGGCAGTGCATCCTTCTTCCCACTTGTTCCGCAGTTTCTGCTCTACTGGGCTGAGCACTGGATGCTCTGGTTATCCAGCACACACACAGGCATCATGGCTTCTCCTGGCTCTGATCCTACAAGGCTACCTAATAAATCCCATTGCATCTTTATAAATATATTTCCTTATAAATATGTTTTCCATGTATTCTGTTCCTCCAGAGACCCAGAACTAATACAGAAGACGTTTTTCAGTTTTGTCATGGAGTGCTCAGATTTCCCATTGCCCAGACCAAACACATGACACCTGTCATTTTAAGGAGAGGCTTATTGTGTCTCACAGTTTCAGAGGTTGCGGTCCATGGTCAACCAGATACAGTCCTCAAGATCGTGATCCCATAACCCACCCAGACACACCCACAAGTGTTCCTTGTTAATCTCTTAGGCATCTCTCAAGCCACACAAACTGGTAGTCAAAATTAACCATCATGGCCCACTTCATAGATCAAATCCTACACAGCCCTGGATCATGAGATTGCAGACCTGTGAAACAGGGTAAAGGTGCAGTTCCCACCCCCTATGGCACGGCCACCTCATGGTCAGTGCATGCTTCCTGAAGGTTGTCCCTCTGCTGTGCCACTGCTCAAGAAGAGAAGTCCTCAGTGTCGCAGAGGATCATAAATGAGCTTTTAACTTGAAGAAGGGGGCCTCTGTGGGAGGGAAACAGGGACTGGAAAGGCCAAACTCTCCCCAGGGAAACTGAGCAGATGATTTGGTGTATGGGCAGCTCTGTACAACACTCACCCTAGTGTACAACTTCTGACCTCTGCCTCCTTTACTTAAAGAACTATATAATTTGAAGACAGTGGGTAAAATTTAACAAAATGTTTATTTTGCTCCTTGGTCTCTCACCATCACCATAATAGGTTATCCTTGTGAGTGGCAACAGAGGGACACCTTCACCTTAGTTAATATATATCTCTCCTCAAAGACTTCTAAATGATTCATGAATCATGCAAATATTACGGGTTCCAATAATTAAAAACAGTTAAAATAGTGTGACAAATGGTACATGAAGCCCTTCTCCAGCTCTGGTTCTCTTTGCCTTACAGCAGGAGTTCTCAACACTTTTCATGCATTAGCTCTATAAATTCATGTTTCTGAACACTATGGAGGTTGGGTTCCACCCCACTTTTTTGAGTTCCCCTTTTCCTGGAGCACAGCCAGCGCAGCAGAATTTTCAAGAGCATTCTGAATGGTTTTAATGTGAACCTAGAATGATGTGTTACTACTCTGCAGTTTCTAATTTTGTGGATTCAAGACCCCAGGCTCCTCAAAGATTTTTATCCACATTAATAACTAATAGATTTCTGGCACATGTGTACCACCTATTGCTTTAAGTGTTTTGCATGTATGAACTCATTCATTTATCTATAAGAAAAGAACTTTTATTATCCTCATTTTACAAACAAGGAAACTAAGCCACAAAGATATGAAACCATTTTTTCTGCATTCCATCGCTGGGGTTTGAACTCATGGTTCCAATGCTTTGCTCTAAGATACCACACTGAATTGCCTCCGAAAGTCTAAGGGTCATTCAATTATACTTTGCAATCTCAGGACCTAGTAAGAGAGTGAGGAGGGTTGGGAATGTAGCTCAGTGGTATAGTCGCTGGCTTAGCATGTGTGAGGATCTGGATTTAATCCCCAAAGCCACAAAAAAGGAAGGAAAGAAGGAAAAATAAGAAAGACAAAGATCATAGAGGATTCAGGATCAAACTCTCGAATCTGTACTTTTCCATTCAGGGGAAATATCTGTTGTCCCAAGTGAAACACACATCAGCAACAATATTGGAATACCCTGCTCTTTGTTTCTCAGTCTGTCAGAATTTTAAATTTACTTATGCAACCCGTATATCATTTTCTTTCTTTTCTTTCTTTCTTTCTTTCTTTCTTTCTTTCTTTCTTTCTTTCTTTCTGCTTTTCCTCCTCTTTTCTTTCCTCCCTCCCTCTCTTCCTTCCTGCTTGCTTTCTCAAAAGCAAATCTATAGAATCAAAGTAGGATTGCTTTGGGCAATGTCACTTTTTGTTCTGAAAGCCAGGAGACCTTTTAACAGCTTATTTTAAATCTCCCATTGCTTCTCAAGCAGTTAGCATGTCTTGTCACATTTAGATGAACCCAAGCTAAATAAATTAGCACAGTATCCATTACATAACCTTCAAAAAATGCTACCATAGAATGGAAATGAATTTCCCGGAGAATTTGCCTTGCTTTTTAAGCTTTTCCTGTCTGAAAAGGTGTCTGAAATATTTTTCAAACCTTAAGTGGTTTTATACCCCTCATTTCTTTTATACTCCTAATAACAAAAAAGAAACACTGTAAAAATCTAAATCATCTCCCCCTCACCCCGCCCCGCGCAGGAAAATCTCACTTAGTGCAATGCAAACCACTCCTTTTTCTGTATGTAAGAGTTGGAGCAAGAAGAAACAAGTTTATAACAGACAGGTTGTATTTGATAATTGCCAGAGAGGCTGCAGTGTGCTCAGTCTGGGGCCAAATCCTGTGGGATTATCTCAGAGATGTAGCTCCTTCTAAAATGATATGCTGCAACAGTTCCCCTCCCACTTCTAGAAGAAGCACCACTGCAGCCTCAGGGTGTAATTTGATCCAAGATAAGTTCCTGGAAAGGCCGCTAAGTCCATGGTACAGGGGTCAGTCTAGTTGCCATCGCTATTTGCTAACTCAAATTCGGTCCAATTTTTTAAAATTACAGAGCGTCTAATCTGTACTAGACAGATAATTTGACAGGACTACAATGAGATCAATGCTATCTTTAGTGAAATGTGATCTCCCAGGTAATATGCCTAGACCCCTTCAATCCACAAGGCTTGGTCCTCAGGGTGGGACTATTAGGAAATAGGACCTAGTGAGAGGTTCTTAGGTCACTGGGATTTTGACCATCAAGGAGACTTAAAAGAGACTAAGGAGAGGAAGAGCAGAGATGCCAAAATCTCCTTCCTAGACCTGCTCCCAATGATCTGCCCCTGTTTCTTCCTCTTTTCTCTCCCTCTCTCTCTGTCTCTCTCTCTCTCTCTGTCTCTCTGTCTCTCTCTCTCTCTCTCTCTCTCTGCTCCTGGCTTATGAGATAAATGGCTTTGTCAGTATGTACATTCGACACCTCGTTAGGCAAATTTCCATAGACTGGCAATCGGTCATGGGCTGGAGCCTCCTTTTGGAGGCCTTTTATCTTTCCAAGTAAGTTATTTGTTCTTGTGATGGAAAACTGACCAGTGCACCAACTCTCAGCATGAGCTTTGATCACTGGAACTGTTCAGGTCTGAGGATCAACTATATGTTTCAAGAAACCACTTAATCCTGAACAAATAGGACTATTCTCACCGCTGCCCACAAATACCTCAGCTGCATCTGAGCTTTGGGCCTCAGTCTGTAGATGGGTTGAAGCTGGTGAGATAATATAGCTCAGATGGTTTGCAAAGGCATTCAGTTTCTTAACTACCAAAACACCACCAGGGAAAAGTCTGGATATCTATATAACACAGAATATTGGACAAAGGATTGCCTAGCATTGACCTCTTATCCAAACTATGACATAGCTTCATCTCATCTCTAAAACTAATACCTTTAAAAGCAGAGCAATTAGATGCAGCAGTGGCAATAAACCGACATACGCAGAAATGACTCAGCTCAGACCACCACCATTTATGCAATTGCTCCAGTTGTCTATGATCTACTGGCCAGGTCCAAATCCACATAAAATTGGCTGCTGCAAACACCTCTGGCTTTTGTGATGAAGAAGCAATGCTATGCTTTTCCTGCCAGAACAATATTATCCTGCCAAGGAAGCATGGGTTGGGGGTTATCCAAGGAGTCTATCCTTGTCACAAGGAGTAGAAGGCCATTTATGCTTTTTGTGTGTCCCATAAATCACTAGCTTCCATTCTTGAAAACCTGAAGTCAAAATACTCAGCCAGAATTGAGAGATGGTCACTTTGCCTTTGGCGGCATGATACCAGAGTCATTTACAGAGCAGGTACCAACAGCCCTGCCGAGAGTGTGTCATGTCATTCATCATGTGAAACTAAACCAACAAGGCGTGAAGAGATGGCGTGGAAACTCTTGTCAGAGGGGTCAGACCACTTCATCAAGGAGGCAGAGCAATGTTTAGGATAGCAGGCCAACAGGAAAGGAGGTTCAGAGCGGGCTGTTAAGGTGTGCTTCCCCAGAGTCTAAAACGAAAAGCCCAGGAGGCCGAGGCCCACTTTCGCTTTGGGGCGTGCAACTATGTTTAAGAAAGTTTTCTCACTGCTAAAAATACACTAATCCTTTTCCTTCCTTCTTGTTGGCCCTTTTCAGTTTTCCTTTTGCTGTTGTCAGAAACTGAAATGACCACCCTGACAAGCTGAGAAGTGGTGCCTATTTTAGAATATTATTCTTGCTTCATGAAAGATCCAGCTTGTGAAATAGACTTGACCTGTGAGCTGAACTATGAAACAATGGTCCCACTGTGCACAGTATCTCATATCAGATTCTCCAAGGCAGTACAGGACACAGACAAGAACATCACTCTAGTATCAAAATTTTCAAGTTGGGAAGAACTTGTAAAATGAGCTTCCCATCCCTCTCCCCCCTCCTTTACTTAACAGAGTGAAAATACGAGGTTCCAAAAGGAGAAATGATGTGTACTTCGTAGTTTCAACAAAAGTATCTTTTGGGTTTTCTTTCCTTTTCTTTGGGTACTGGTGATTAAACTGAAGGCCTTTACAGAAAGTTATATCCCCAGCCCTTTTTTAATATTTTTGGTTTGTTTTTAATTTCAACACAGTGTCTCTTTATGTCACTAAGTTGCCCAGGCCAAGTGAGGAATTTGTGGCCCTCCTACCTCAACATGCCCGTGCCCAAGTGCTGGGGTTACATATGTTCACCACCGTCCTTGCCTTCACGTCTTTTAGTGTTTGGAGTCAATACAAAACCATTAACCTTGAAAATACAGAAACTCACAGGAAAACTTTTGTTGTCAACATGCAGTGAGCTTTATGTAGAATGCTTGAAACCTACATTAAAGGCTTAACGTTATCTGGTGAATGAGAAGAGAAAATAAATACAAGATGAATGAAGACAAAACTACTGTAACTATAATATTTTATCTAAGACACTGGTCTTTAATTAAGAGTAGGTAACAGGTATGGGGCAGTCACAATGTCCCGGCTCTGTTTCAAGTGCATTACATATATTAACTTGTCTTTTTATCACCGGAACTTGGTAAATTTTTAAACTCATTTTATAGATGATGAAACTGAATGATAAAGAAGTGAAATGGCATGTACAACACCACACAGTTAGTAAATGTTTGGTCACAGGTGTCCTACTTCCCAAGGCCAAGAATTCAGCCTTTAAGCCCAGTCACCCCCCTCTACTGTGCTCTTAATTGTGGTAAGAGTGTGTTAATCTAGCTTCCTTTAAGAGACACCTGAGTAAACTTTGTAAAGCTAGTTCTTTCCTAATTAAATTGTGCTTATAACTTTTATTAAGTACTCTTATCTTACTTCTACACTGTTTGGTATGAAGCTAAAAAAACAAGAGATTAGGAATACACATATAATTAAAATAATTGTAATACTATGGAAGATAGAGAGTTCTAATCAGATGATTTATTATCAATAAAGAGAAATAATTCAAATGACAAAATATCTAGTTACACTAATTTGTTGAAAGTGTTCCTTAAGACATACTGCAAATGTTCTTACACACGGAACACTAAAAGTTACTGACCTCAGCTCCAATAGCCTGAGTGAATTCTATCACTAAGGAGGGCTTCCAAAGAAAATGATGAATTCAGTAATTCAGGAGATACATCAGTGGTCACAGAAGGTGCTGTGGTTTGAATGTGATCCCCTTCCAAAAGTTCATGGGTTAGAAACTTAATCATCAGTGCAAGAGCTCTGGAAGCTGTGGTCTAATGGTGAGTGTTGATCCTGAGGACCTCTACTCTCCTGAGTGGACCGATGCTGCTCACAACAGAGACTGAGGCATGGGTGTTTGATTTCTTGTTCTCTCTTTGCAGTTAGGCATCAGGATGAGACAACAGAAAGGCTCTTGCCAGATGGGATTCCCTAGGTTCTGGAGCTTTGAGAGATACATGCTGTGGTAACAATTTTTATGTATATAGGTATTTGTGTGTGTGTGTGTGTGTGTGTGTGTGTGTGTGTGTGTGAACATGTATGCAAATGTGTACATAAATCCACAGACATAAATGTAATGTTTTAGTGTTTCTAGGGATGCCAGACTACCACAAATCTAGTGGTTTAAAACTCTTGTCATATTGTTTCTTTAGTGTGAGAAGTTCAAAGAGCAAATAAGATCCAAAATGTATAATAGTGTTATGATTTATACATTGTGTCAACTTGGGGAGTCTAGAGGTTTGGCTGAGTGACTCAGCAGGAAGTCAAGGTGCTTACTTTGTACACATCCTGAGCCTGCGGAAGAGGAGGGCATGGAGACTGTGTGAGAGCTACATGCCCCCTGGGTGGGGGTAGGCTGTCTACAAGGTAAGGGAGAGAAAGAGGCTGCTTGCCTGCAATTCCTCCCTTTTGCACTGGTTGTTTTTACTGTGCTCTGCTCCATGAACATTTGCCCTCTGCCATGTGCCACTCTGCCTCAGAACCAGCCAAGTGTGGACTGAAACCTCCACAAACTGTAAGCTAAATAAACCTTTCCTTTCTTCATTTTGGGCATTGGGTATTTTGTCTCAGCAATGAAGACAAATAGACATTATATAATGGAAAGAAATTTCAAAAGGAAAGAGAAACTGGGTTGAGGGAATGGAGAAAAGAAGAAAGGGAAAAGAAAAAAACATATATAAAGATAGTTCATTTCTCTTGGTTCAATGAAAAGAAAGGTTTGTGCTAATATTGTTTGAACAATTAAATACCAATATCTTGTACTCTGAGTAACTAATTTAGAGATAACAATACACAATGTATTAATTATTGTTACTCTCCTATCATCTTGTTTTCAAATTTTCTTTTTTTTATTTTTCCTTTAAAATAAAATTGAAAAAAAAAAAACAACAAAAGTTTATTCTGTCCCAGTGCTGAAAACCAGAAATCTAAAATGAAGGCATGATTCCTTCTGAAGACTGTGAGAGCAGATCCCAGGTCTCTCCTAGCAGTAATTCTTAAAATTCCTTGGCTTGTAGCTGTACTACTTTAGATCTCTCTCTCTCTCTCTCTCTCTCTCCCTCCCTCCATCTCTGTTTCATAAAGCTGCCAGCCATTGGAAGGAGGGCACGCCTGTGTTCAAAACGACCACACCTGAAGTCATTACCTGTACAAAGCCTATTTCCAAGCAAAGGCTCATTTGAATGTGAAACATTCACCTTTGGGTCAGGGGCACCGTGCACCCTGCTGTACATATAAATGGGAGGACTCAGTGGCAGTGACACACTAAAATCTGCATGTGCATCTTAGACTAAGACCTTGGTTTCCCACCATCACACTTAGAAAACAACTCATGGACCTTCCTCGGGGGAGGGTAAAATGACTGATTACAGGACTGAGGCAGGGAAAGAATTAGGTCAGGAGAAAGTATCTTGTGTGAGAAAACAATATAACGCTCAAAGGATGAGAAAAAACTAAAAAGGCACAGAAGTCAGCTTGAAGAAGCTTATACCAGTCAATTTTCAAGAGAATTCGAGCACACAAATAAATAATAATAAGGCTGGGGATTTAGTTCAGCAGCAAAGCACCTGCCTGGCAAGTGCAAGCCCCTGAGTTCAGTTCCCGGTACCAAATAAATAAATAAATAGTAGTAACAGAATTGTTCAAATAGGACAAAAAGTATATATATATATATATATATATATATATATATAAAGCTACATATATGCAAAATATACAAATGCATACATATGTACTAATAATAGTAGATATGTTTGTCATTCTTTTTCCAGTAAATATTATTCCATTATATGGATATGTAGTAGTTAATATAATACTTCTATTATTGATTCAAATAGTTTCCACTGGATATTATAATAGTATTACAATTAACATCCTTATAGGTTCCTGTTTTTAAAAAGCATTAATAACCTGGATACATACTTGCTAAGTCAGCAAGGATGACAAGACATAATGAAACCACATCATTGTCTCAAAGTTCTAAAGAAAATTAATTTGGAAAAAGGATGATTGAGAGATCAGTTACCAAATGGAAATTTTCAAATACTTAAAAGGACATCACAAGAATAACAGAGCTTAGTGTATCTCAGATGGTGTTATCAGTGCTTACTCAATACCTAATTTTAACTATAACCCCCTGAGATAGTCATGTGTATTACCCTAGTTAGATTAATAAATTGAAGTACAAAAAGAGAGTTTAATTTCCTGACATTGCACAGAATGAAAGTTTTTAAAAATAACTAGTATTACTCACTAACTTTAAGAAACAATATAGTTTCATGACTCTCAATTATTCAAAAGTAAAATATTTAAATCTAGACTCAGCTACTTATTAAGTGTTTGGCTTTGTTCTAGGCATGTAATTTTCCTATGCTCAGACATTTCCAAAAGGATTAAAACTGATAAGTTTAATTCTTTACATAGGACATATATTTAATGTTGTAAATATTGGTCCAAATTCTTGTGCTTCAGGAAAACAATGATCTTGCTCTCTGAAAACTTACACTGTGGAAGGAGAAGACATGAGTTGATAGATAAACACATAACTACATATAATAGTTTCAGATCATAATAAATGCTATGAAAAAAGTAAAATATTAGCATGCGAAGTAACTGTTCTAGAAAAGGCAATCAAGGAAGGTCACATGGAGGTGTTGGTATTGCATAGAGACCTGCATGAGAAGTAACCAGCCAGAAGATCTGTTACTAGTAATCTGTTAAGGAAAACTACTAAACTGAACAAACTGCAGTGAATACTGCTGAGACAGGATGCATGAGAAGGTGTTGGTGATGAACTGGAAGGCAGATTTGATTGGAATTATTATTATTATTATTTTTTACTTTAAAGAGAAAAGAACAAAAACAAAATAACAAAGCCAAAGACATAAACAATAAAAACGATACAGAATTTAAAACAAGGTGGTAGGAAATTAACAATGGTCATTGTGTTTTACCTATTGTTATCTTGAAAGTGGTTACTCGGATAACCAGATATAGTCATGGTAAGATTGATCAAACAATTACACATTAACTGTTCCTTTCAATAAGCCAATAGAAATTAGTAGTACAATTATCTTAGCTATCTTGTCTGTGTGTGTATATATATATTTTTTTCCCTTCCTTCTTTATTTCTTCCCTCATCCCACTTCTTTACTTTTCAGCAGTTTCTTTCCCTTTCACAGTATTTATTTTACCTTTCAGATTTTATTTATTCTTTCAGGTTCTTACATGAGGGAGACAATATAATGTTTGCACACACAGGTCTGATTTATTCCACTTATGAGTATGGTCTCTAGTTGCATCCATTTTGGCTATCATCAAGAAATCAACCAATAACAAATGCTGGAGGGGCTGTGGGGATAAATGAACACTTCTCCACTGTTGGTGGGAGTGTAGACTGGTGCAACCAAGTGGAAATCAGTCTGGAGATTCCTCAGTAACCTAGGATTAGAGGTCCCATTCAACTGAGCTATTTCCTTTTTGGGTATTGTTTCCAGAAGAATTGAAAATGTCATACCACAGCAATATAAGTGCACCCATGTTTAGAGCAGCTCAAATTGTCATAGCTAAATCTTGGAAACAACCCAAATGACCATCAACTGAGGAATGGCTAAAAAAGATGTGGTATTTTTATACAATGGAGTATTATTCAACTATAAAGAAAGATAAAGTCGAGGCTTTTATAGGTAAATGGATGGAGTTAGTTATTGACTGTGAGTTAGAAACTGAAGCTAAAGGACTTGTTTCTAATTTTTCTTAAAACAGTGTGAAGACCTATGCAAATACAGGATATTTTTGAACATCAGAAATGAAATAATGCACTTCTCATTCTGGTGTTGATGCCATTGCTACTGCCTAGGCAGGGCACTGCACGTGCCCTTAGGGATATTTTCATGTTTCAATGCCAAACTCACCATGGGCAACAGACATCGCTTTCCATGTCTTCTTTCCTTAGCACCAGGAAAAAATGCTTTGGATACACTCAGGCTAGTTATCTGAATGCTTTCCTTTAACAAATGCATCCTCTGCTGACTGTCCATAGCTATGTTGTCAAGACAAACATTAAACAATCACCATCATTCAAGAATTGAGTGGTTGCTCCATCACTTCCTGCCCTTAGTGCTGTTCAGTGTAGAGCTTAGGAAAGCTCACAGCCAACCAATTAAAGTGATCACATAGGCTTCTAAAGGTGGTGAGTAGAGAGCAATCAGCTTGTGATAACAACAGATATGTATTTACAAAACGCAAATGGAACCTTCATGCGGGTCAAGTATGAAGCACTGGGGATAAAACTGATTATAAAAGTTCACTTTTCCAAAGTACCAGTACTGCTTTACCTTCTTTAACTTTAAAGGGTTCTGAAAAGATCAAACACATTATCTCACATGTCTGGAAACTGATAGTGAATGAGACACCTTTCTTAGAGTTCTCTCTTCTATGGAACATAGCTTTCTTTTAACAAAAGCCTTACAAATTAGATTTCCAGAGGTTGGTCTCTGAATCAGAGGCCACAGAGACTGAAAATTAGAGCCAGGTGCCCCTGATCAAGAAAGAAGCGTAGGAGACAAGGTGGGCTGAGGAAGGGTGGAGAGCAAAGCTTTCTTGTGGAAATACTCTACCTGAGGCTTGTTCTTTGCTACTAAGTTTTGTGTGAGGAAAGACAAAACCCTTCGATTTTCAGGCTCAGCTCTCCCCGGTGCAGTTAGAAGAAGCTGATTGCGGTGCAGTTAGAAGAAGCTGATTGCGCAGAAGGGCAATTGTCTTGAGCTCACTTTCAGCTCTAGGATTAAGGTTTATGAAGCACAGTGGTGATAACCTCCAGAATACCGTGATGGAAGGAACCCTCAACAGAACAGAGTGTTTCTTCAGATAACTGTTGCATGGCCTTTGAGAGTATCAGTCCACATTTCAGTAATTCACAGTCCTTATTTTCTTAACTTTTCACAGAACAAGCATAGACTAAATCAGTCCTTAGCTTTAAAATGAAAAACAGTGAAAATGTCTGTCTCCAGCCAGTATACTTTAGTTTGTTAGTTGTCCAGGTAATAGTACTTGTTCCAGTTCTGGTTACTTCTGTCTCTTAGAAGTGGCTGGTCACTGTGATGCATATTGTATAACCCAATCCCCAATTGAAAAGCCATTCTGCCTCTGTGCTTCCTGCTTGCTTATCCCATATAAGCCTTAGACCACCAGAGATCAAGGCCTGATATTCTGGGAATGATCCCGATCAGTGCCTGTCAATGTAAATAAATCTGCCTCCACATCCTGGGTGTTGTTTTGGTATTCCTACTTACTGTTACATACTAAATTGCAATACTTAAAGCTGGTCTGATAAAGTTTGGGGTTAAAAACTTGAAGCCATTAACTTAGTTCTTTTAGATGAAACTATTTATCTCAAATAATGGAATGGTTAAAACCATCTGGAATTTTATCATGATCAAACTGATTTCTTTGTAGTCTTAGAGAACATGAGACATACTTGTATGAAGCTCTGTCAACACAACTCAGAGAGATTTCCAAAAAGAAAGAAAGCTACATGCTAAATTTCAGGACATTTTTTACTTTTACCTAGGATGTGCCTAAAGGCACTCTGAGACCTCTCCATGACCCAACTCTGTTCTATCTCAGGGAAAGAGGAATCTCCCTCCTCTAGATAAAGCTATCATCATGCGATTTATGACCACCTACTCTTGAGTGTGCAGGTCAAGGCACATGCTAGGCAGAAGTCTTCCCAAGCAAATTGTTAACAATTTAACAATAAGACAATCAGGATTTTGGCCCTGAGGTTAAATGCCTTTGAAGCTTCAAGGAAACATGTCAGAGAAAATGCTTCTAACCCTGGCTATGATTATTGCTCTTACAACAATCTAAATCCTAATCTCATTCTTCCCACTGAATGACATAACAACTCTTGGCATGTCTTTTACTTTTCTCTGGAGCCTCAGCTTTCCCACATATGAAGATATTGACTCCTTCCAGACAGCAGCTAGAGGCTCCAGAGATCAAGAAGATAAAAATCAGTAATGTGTAAGTTCCTTCATAAAGGAGTGTAACAGGAATATCAAGTCCTATCATGATTCATAGAGGAATTTGCCACAGAAACAATTCTTGGGGAATTGTCAAGGCTTAAACCTGTGTGCTGAAGGAGGGGTAAGGGCTGAGTCTTCTTGTTGATATATACGCTTTTGTTGTTATCAAATCAACATTGCACAGGATGAAGGCATAGAGAAACTTTGCTGAATTGATGACTGAGTCCCTCATCCAATAGTTACATGGTAAGAGTGGAATGTTAAGTGCTTTTTAACAGTCCTGAAGCACATTAAACCTTTCATATCACAGGCTCTCTGTCTATTACAGAATCCCTGAAGTTATACACTGAAGTTAGGGAGGGAAGGCTACTGAACTCAAACTCCTCTCCTCTACCAGAATTTAAATTATAAAAGATATAATTGTATGTGTGAGGGAATGAATTGAAAATGCACTGACCTCTAGGTCATTTGCCTATGCCTGGAGTATGTACAGGTGCCCTGTTGCAACTGCATTCCTAAAGAACATGGAGACTCTCAGCACCTCTGACCTCCAATGGAACTGTAACAACTGATCACTGAGGTGGCCCTACATGAGATACAATTATCATTTAGTACTAAAGTCAGCCTCTTTGCTAGGGAGAAAGAAAATAGCAAGAGATAGACCCAATCCACACTTGCTAAGAACTACAAATCATACAATAACGGTTTCATAATTCATGTAACTAAACTTTCAAATAGGTTCCGTGGGAGCCAGACTTCTGGCGAACTTATTGTATTTCTCATTTTCTCCTAAACTTCTCACATCTTATGATGTGATAAAAAATGTACTTCAGTTTGATAAATAATAGAATTGAGTAGACATCTTATTAACCTGCATTTCCTTTGGCTCAGGGCATCCCCCTAAACGGTACCATATTAACATGTTCATACTCCTACCTCTGAGATCTAGGGATATCTTTAAAAAGTCTTCTGACTAGCTGGCATGGTGGAACACGCCTGTAAATCCAGCACTCGAGAGACTGAGGCAGGAAGATCATTGCGAGTTTGAGACCAACCTGGGCTACAAAGTGAGCTCAAGGCCAGCCTGAGCTGTGCAGTGAGACCTTATCTCAAAAAGACAAAAAAAAAAAAAAAAAAACTTCTAAGTTTCTAAAGAAAGATTATCTTGCTCTGAATTCACTTTTGCTTGTGCTTGTGGATTACACTTTGTACGGGGTGAGCAAAAGATGGCTCATGGGCCAAATCCGGACTGCCGTCTGTTTTTCTAAACAAAGCTTTATCCAAGCACATCTACACCTATTTGTATATACATCTATGAATATATATCTCTATATAAATATATACATTATATATATATATATATATATATATATATATATATATATGGCCAATTGGTCATTGCTGTGGAAGATCAGAGCAGCTATGACGGAGTCATTGGAGGCTATGTACCAGCACAGGCTGAAATACTGACTATCTGGATATTTTCTGGGGAAGATCAACCAGCGGTCCACTTTCATTCGAAGAACAACATTCTTGGTGTTTTGGTTAGATCTAAAATGTTCCCCCCAAAGCCTTCTGTGTTCAGGAGGTGGTAGGACCTTGGAGGCACTTACGTATCCACGGATTTATCCACTGATGAGTTCAATTGTTCGTTTGCTGTTCGGAGGTGGGGCCTGATTAGAGATGGGCCACAGGGGGTGTGGCCTAGCAAAGGGAATTCTTATCCCAGCTCCTCCCTTCTCATTTGCTCTTTGCTTTCCTCGCTGCCATGTAGTGAGTAGTTTTCCTGTACCATGACTTTCCACCATGCCATTTCTGGCTTGGAGTCAGACAGCCATGGACTGAACCAACTGGAACATATAAATCCAAATAAATGTGTTTTTTTCCTTCATATCGCAGGTGTCAAGTGTTTTGGCCCAGCAATAGGAAAGTGACTAATGTACTTGAAAGACCTGTGTAAATAAATGATGTGCCAAAGCCTCTTCGGTCATTAATGCTGATGGTGCACACTTCTCATATAGTAACATGTGTTCCTAGTCAGAAATTAAGTATGGCAGGAGTTTTTACACCATTGAAATTGTCAGATACTACCAGTGAGGTTTTTTTTCTTCTGAAAAGAGCTTCTTGTGAAATGTTTGCCAGCATCCTATGGTGGTAACCTTCTATTAGTCAGAATCCTTACACTTACTAAGTCATAGACATAATGGCATCTGACAGGGATCTTATTAGCAACATGAACTCAACCAATTTTAAAGAATATTACTAAATTTCAATATATTTAATTTTGTTGATTTTCATTTTATATGAGTTCAGCTCATATAAAATTTTCATTTTGTATAAGTTTAGCTCATATAAAATTTTCATTTTATATAAGTTTAGCTTAATTTAGAATCTTAGAAAATACAAAGAAAAGCAAGCTTTTAATAGATATTAAGTGATAGATATTATAATAACAAGGTTGATGTCTTTCTTCAACATTATTAAATAATTTTATTGCAAAATATGAGAACATGTCATGTATACCAATTATAAGTTTATTTTGAGATAGAACGTTCTGCTGTTGGCATTCTTCTGCAGCATCATTTTGTTTTGCTACTTGATATTTCATCCCATAATTCAGCCAACTAAATCTCTATTGTGGTATAACAGAAAGACTGGGCATGAAACCACTAAAAATATATATGTATTTAAAATTCTGAAGATTTCTTTAGGACAACTTACAGAGAACTATTTCATTAAAGCTCAAGATTTGTGGATAGTTTTTAAAATTTTTTCTGTAGCTAACTCAGTCATTCATTTATTAACAAATGTAAAATAAGGTTATTAGTTTGTGAAACTTTCTAAGAGTTGAGAAAAAACATTGAAAAATTATATGAAGGAGACATTCTTGCCATCTTGGAGCCTCTATTTTAAATATACTGATTAAGGTTGTACTGAGAAATTTAATAAAATCTGAATTCAATTCTATTCAGTAAGCTACACATTGATCAAGTGTATACTGCATGCCAGACATACAGAAAAAACAAAAGTATCTTGTTTCATTCCATTGACACACTATCAACTTAATGAGAAGAAAAGGCACCATGTCTTATTTGGAAATCCTACCTAGTTTAAACCCAGAGTAATCAGTTTAAGTCGAATAGGGAGAAAAGTACATTTCAAAAAATTCAGAAATACTGGGGCTGGGGATATAGCTCAGTGGAATAAGCGCCTGCCTAGCAAGCGCAGGGACCTGAGTTCGATTCCCAGTACCGCCAAAAAAAAAAAAAAAAAAATCAGAAATACAGCAGACTATCAAAGAAAACCACGCAGTCGTGGATTCTAGCTCACTTGCAATACTCTCTTGTTTGTTTTTTCTTCTCTGGGTCTATTTCAGCCCTCCACCCCTTCACAAGGAAATGTATTCTTTCCTCATCTACCTATGGGCGAAAACAACTCCTGATAGATATGTTTACATGTTAGAGTTCAGTATTGAAGGAAGACCATAACTGCCAACCTCATCAACCCCAGACCTGTGGACAGAGCATGCCTCCCTATATAGAGCTGCGGAAGGCAGAGGGTGAGTGCAAAATTCCTAGGAAAATGAAGCAGCAAATTCAGCATTTGCCTACTAATTTGCATGGCTTGTCTTGGAATCTTCAAGCCTGAGGCTGACATCCTGCCCCCTACTGAGAATGCTCCTGCCGTGGAATCCAGCAAACAGTCTTGCAGGGTCCCTCTTGCAAAGCAGGATAGAAGAAGAAAGATACAGACTACTGCAATGGAAAGGCCTTACAGGCTTTGAGGTCAGAAGCTTTAGGCCCAATTCTTAGTCTACCACTTACTAACTTAGCAATTTGAGCAAGTTGCTTCATCTCTATGAGTATTCATTTCCTAACTCATGGGAAAAGGAAAGACAGCTTCCTAATGTAGCGCTGCATACTCCCATAGAGCCTAATTTTACATGTAGGGCCCTTGTTCTACTTTTGCAGCTTATATTCTGATGGATGGCCAAAGATACTGGTGTCCTGAGCAACTAGAAGGCACACAACCTGGAAACCAGAAGGCTTTCTGATTTAAACAACCAGGGGAAAGAGCTTGAGCTAAGCACTAAAGAGTGAGAAAGCGATTTAGAAAAGAAAGAATAGAACAGGAAGACCTCCAAATTCTGTGTACACACACTCTCCAAATTTTTGGCTGTTCTCTGTGTCCATTTCTTTCTTGTATATAGGAAATTGACTCAAAGAAACCCAACTAAAAGCAAAGGATTTGAACTCTGATTGGAATGTGTATCCAAAATATAAAATTTAGCAAGTTTATGCTGAAGCAAAAACGTTAATACTTTTTGAGAAAATATAAAACAAAGTCTGTACAATATAACGTATTCAAGGTCTAGGATACAATTCTAAATTATTTAGTGAGCACAGAGCTACCAAACTATGACTGAGTTTCAAGTAAAAATACAAATAACTGAAGCCAACCATGAGATCATGAATAATTCCATTTAGGAAAGAAAGATTTTAAAGTACCCAGTGAAATTATGGTCAGTAATGTAAAGAAAAAACACATAAATCATGAACTATATTATAGGAAATATCAAGAAATAAATAACAATTAATTTTAAAACAGAATAAAATTTACAGAATTTTAATAGACACAATATTTAAAATTTTAAAATTCATGGAAAGGACTTATAAGTAGAATGGAGATGGATTAAGATTGAGGCCATTAAAATGAAGAGAGAACTTTACTCCAGCTGGTACAGAAAGCCCACCAAGGATTTGGAAGAAGGTCCCGGTGACCTGTGGGAAACATCAAAATGTACGACACGTTTGTAACTATCGTCCCGGAAAGAGACAAGATAAAGAATGACACACAAAAAAATATGAAAGTCATGCAGAAAACATTCTCTCAATAAAAGACAAATTCACAGATTCAAGATAGTAGAAAATCCCAAAGAAAATATCTTTAAAAAATCTTGCTTGAAATTAACATGGCCAAACTCATCAAGGCCATAATGTGATAAATTTGAGAGCAACCAGAGGAAGAGTAATGCAACTGATGTGAAGACACAATTACGTGAATGATTGCTGACCTCTGACTGAAACAATAAAGCCAAAAGATAGTGGACGGAGGTAGATTAGCACCTAACATGGTGACGCTGAAATTATGCACAAACAAACTGAAGAACCTATCCACCTAAAATTCCGTATGCAGTAAAAGCACTATTTAAACATAAATAGAACATTTAAAAAAGGCATTTCAGATAATAAAATGAAAACATTGTGTGAAGATCTGCCTTCTCAGATGAATAAAAGAACCTTCTTTAAAATACAGGTTAAATAAGAAATTAAAAAACAAAATATCCATACAAATAGAAAAAGCTACTTTTTTCTTATTTTTTATTTTAAAGATAAAAGAACAAACATTAACAGACACACAAGCATTTACAAAATAACACAAAAACAATACAAGCAATAAGAATTTCAGACAAGTTGATAGGAAACTGATAATGGTAGTTGTATTACATATTGATATCTTCAAATTGATTACTCAGATAAACAAATATAGGCATGTAAGATTGATCCAATAATTAAACATTAACTGTTCCTTTCAGTACAATAATAGAAATTAGTAGTACAGCTATCTTAGCTATGCTGTGTATTTATATATAGATATTGTTCCTTTCTTTCTTTTCTGTTTTCCCTCATCTCAGTTGTTACTTACTTTGGAGCAGTTTCTTTCCTTTTCACAATATCTATTGTACCTTTTGGATTTTATTCACTCTTTCAGTTTCTTGCACTAGTGAGACTATACAGTGTTTACACATGCACATCTCACTCATTTCACTTATGAGTATGGTCTCTAGTTGTGTCCATTTACTTATAAAAGCCCAAGTTTATCTTTCTTTATAGTTGAATAATATTCCATCATATAAAAATATCACAACTGTTTTATCCATTCCTCAGTTGATGGGAATTTGGGCTGTTTCCACAATTTAGGTATTACAAATTGTGCTGCTATAAACATGGGTGCACATATATCGCTGTGATATGATGTTTCAGTTCTTCTGGAAAAATACCCAAAAAGGACATAGCTGAGTTGAACAGGACCTCTAATCCTAGCTTACTGAGGACTCTCCAAACTGATTTCCATGGTGGTTTCATCAGTCTAAATTCAGTGCTTTTTGTTATATTTAACATTGCTTACTGGGTATTACAAAGTTCTTAGACTTAATACTCATGACAGATAGGGAATTAGAGATTTGGGAATGACAGACCTGTATGAGTTCCTACATTTTATGAGAAATTGTGCAATGTGAACTCAAACTAGACTGTGAAAATTTCAATATGTATTTTACAAAGTCAGTAGCAATTACTATAAGCAAATAATTTATACAGAGAGTTTCTTTGTTTTGTGATGAATAAGGACATTTGGGACCAATAAATTCCAGTTAACATCATTCCTCCTGGACATGATTTAAAGAACAAGAAACTGTCTGGAAGCACTGGTTAAATGAACAGAAAAGGCAGTGTCCAAACTTACAAGAAGTCAGTCTTTGGAGCTATCCACTGTCACTATTGTTAGCATGAATGCTGGCCTGGTGAAAATTGTACTGGAGAAACCAATGGGAACGTTTCTTGCTTGGGTAATTGGAGACTAAATCTGCACAGTGATGACTCCTAAAGTATGGCAGAGGAATCCTTCAAAGGAAAGAGTAGACAGAGGATTTTCAATTTCTGCTTGACAATCTTTGGCTTTCCCCTGAAGAATGCACATGGAATACATGCTTAGAAACCCAGTTAAAGGCAGAATATTTGAAGTGAGATTGAGAGTAATTGTAAAAATTAGTATATTCTTTACAATAAATTTTAGAAAAAGATGAGAAAAGTTGGAAAATAAACCCTATCAGATTTCAATATTTCTACAAAGCTAAAATAATGATACTACATGAAATTCTGAAAAATTTTCATGCAGTAAAGCAACCAGCTCCCAAGTTAATCCAGAAATGTTATTTGACATTTATTTTTTTTCACAACTCACAGAGCAATAAAGAAAAAATATTTTCTATTAATATCTCTGGGATAACTTTATGCTGATATTTGAAATTTGATCCTTGCAACATACATAAAAGTTAAATTGAAAAATACTATCAATGGCAAATCTCGTATCTTTCATAAGTGTAACTTCACTGTATAGAAAAGATTACTAGATTTGTCACAGTGACTTAAGAGATAAACTAAACTTCATCATTTAAAATTCCTCTCATTCCAAAGATATTATCACAAAATAGAGCAGACAAGTTGGAGAAAGTACTCATAGTCCCTGTATTTGACAAAGATTATACCAAATGCATAAAAATTTATACTTTTCTGAATGTCTAAAATTTTTTAAAAAGGATAAGAAAGAATGTTGACAAAGATGTAGAGAAATTGGAACATTATGGATTTTTTTGGTGGAAGTAGAAAATAATTCAAGAATTTTGAAAATATTCCTGACAGGTTTTTTAATAAAAGTAAGTGTATGTCTATCTTACAATAGGCATTTCAATTCCTAGATATTTTTTCAATAAAAATACAGTTACAGGATAATAAAAGCTTATAAGCAAATGTTGACCACAGCTTGGTGTATGATAGCTGAACATCTAGAAACAACTCTGATACTAAAAAACAGCATTGATAAATTAGCTGTTGTACTGATGCAATAACATATTACTGAGCAGTATAAGAAATATCTGACATATACAGTTATACATATTAGATTTCCATTGATGCCATAATAAATTATCACATATTTATCAGCTTAAAATAACCCAAATTTATTATCACGTAATTCCTTGGGTCAGCAGAAGTGCCAAACAGGAAACAGGCTTGTTTTGAGGTTCAGATTAATTAAGTAAAAGATTCACATAAGGTAATAGTCAAATAAAACTCATCACTTCATTTTTGTTCTTTATAGGTTTTCATTTTCACATGAGATGTCTATTCCATAACAATTGACTGAGTTAATGACAAGTAAATTTATCATTTCAGCTTTGGCTTATCCAGGTCTCATTCTTCCCGACTTTCTTTAATAAAATCTATGTCTCAACTATTGTGACCTTCTTTAGGTTTTTGAAAATCACAAGTCTCTCAGCTGTCAGACAGTGCGATCCCTGGTGCCTGGAATACACTTCCTGTCCTTGGCATTCCTAATCATGTCCTTTTCTCTCTACCACTCCGTTCCTGCAGTTCAGAAATCCACCTGCATCTTCAGAATATTGAACTTTAGTTTTGAATTCTCCTTCCGCAAAAACTTCCATTAAATCAGGTCTCCTGGTTGTGGATGCCATATTTGTTCAGTGGGTTAATTATTTCCCCTATCTTCAACTTTATTCTAAATATATTTTTAAATCTTCCATTTTCACTCTAGATTTTAAAATCCATGAAGGAGAGAAAAATGTCTGTCATAATGATGATCACTGCACCTAAGAAACAGTAGATCCCTGGCAAATGTTCATAGAATGAAAGGAAGGCAGGAACGAAGGAAGAAAACAAAGAAGGAAGGGGAGGACAGAGTGAGGGATGGAGGGAGGTAAAAGGGAGGCAGGGAGGGAAGAAGGAATGCAGGTAGAAAAGCTTTACTGAATGAAGTCCTTCCGGCTGTCTGCTCAAATTTTTCTGATATTCTGGATCTATCTTTCCCACAAGGTACTTAGTTCATCTTCTCTGCCTCAGAAACTTTCCCAAAATGTTTCCTCCGTAACAAAAACCCTGCCCTTCTTGCCTGATCCCTTCACTTCTGTCTCATTACAAATTCTCACTTGAAAAATAGAAGGTACCTATCAGGACTATCTTGCATAATCAGATTTATTGCTCTGGACCTTTCCAGATAACCATGCTGGAAGGTTTCACAAGTCACTCTCAATACTGCCAGCATAACTAAAAAAAAAAAAAACAACACACACACACACACACACACACACACACACAAAAGCAAGGCTTATACATCACCATCCAGCTATAGAAATCTTTATTAGAGTTCTTATTCATTTTTAACCTTTCCTGTAGTTATTTCAACTCCCTCACATTATATCCTATTATTGTAATTGCCCACTGAATGAAGAAAATCACAGGATTGTCCCTAATATAAACACAATGAGTATGTGTTGAAGACAGATGTAAGCTCTAGCCATGCAGCTGCAGCTCACACCGAACAACATGGGGTGGGCCATTGCCAGGAAGAACCAGTTTTAGATGACTGACAAAGCCACAAATAATCATTGTGGGGTAATCATGGTGCAGGGCTGTTCTACACAATTGTTAGCATGGCTGGCTGTGAAGATGTGATTAGAGGACAACAAAGTCCATGCAGCTGGCCTCATAATAACGTGGAATTCTTTGTAGAAAACTGGGAAACTACTGCCAGCTCCTAGGGCAGTGGTAAAGAAGAACAGAAAGAATATATTTACTTCCCATTTAAACTCACAAGTGAGAAGACTAACCACATTGCCATCCCAAAAGCTAAAAGAAGGACCTGGAAACTTTGGCACTTTTCTGATTCCTGTAGGTCGTGAGGCTTAAAGGCAAGCAGTGGAGCAAGGAGTAACCTCCACCTGGTTGTCATGAGCAAAGAAGACCCTAGTATCAATGTACCTGATCTCCTCATCAAGTCTCTCCAACTCTCGCTGGACCTAGGATTACTCTGGAATCAGACTCTAGTCTGTGAATATGATGAGTTTATATTTTAAAACAACACCAGTGGGAAACAGCTAGGGAAGAGTCACTGCCTTAAGAGTAGTCTTAAAGCTCTCTAGAGGTTAGTGGTTCCATATTGGGGAGGGGGACCCACACATTTGGAGGAATTGTTCATCAAAACATAGTACATTGTTGAACTGTATCGGACGAGTCAGTTATTTTGGAAATGTTTAGGTTCAGGTTCAGATTCCTATTCTAGACTGACTGAAGTGTTATCTCTGGCCTTTGGGCCCCTGATTCAGTATAGAAACAGGCATGCCAAATTATTTAAAGGACATGCTAAAATTTGAGAAGCCCTACTGAATGAAGCTCATGGAATGGCTTCAAGTGTTACTTTTTACCTGAAATGCAGGTAAAATCTTATACAGTTACCAAAAAGAAGGCCATAGCTTTATGAGCATTTCAGAGATTTTTTTAGCACCAAAACATTTTCAACCATCAGATTTTACCAACTTCTAGAGATTGATCTGATTTTTGTTACCTCATTTCCATGTTAACCACAGCCTTTCCCTGAAGTATTAACAACTATAAACCAATACCCAGACAATCATGGTGTAAAATTATTGGTAGATATGACAGCCATAGGGAAAAATCCTTCAGTCATTGTTTCAATTTTTCCCTTCCCTCATCCCCCTAATATAACCTTCCTATGCTTGGCTATGTAGTTGTCCCAAGACCAAAACTTATCCTGAAAAGGCAAGGCAATAAATAAGAAGTTTTGTGTCTAGAGTAAGTTCTGCTGCCCACAGGCCTCTAATCTTGGAACTATAGATGCTTCTTGATTTCTAGTGGGGCTATACTGTGATAAACCTGCCAGCAACAGGAGATACAAGTTCATTTAGTATACTTACTCTATGAACCTCACAACTTTGCAACACAATACACTGCAGAGCGTCTATTCCTTATGCTCATGAGGTTGACCTGGAGCTGCAGTTTGCTGCTAGTGTTTAGCATTGCAACACAATATCACAACACATTGGTAGCCTAGGAAAAGATAAAAATGCAAAGTTCAAACTATAATTTCTGAGTATAAATTTCAAAAACAACAAAAAACCCTCACTAAGTTAAACCGTAGTGAATCAACAACTTCTTGTAGGTTTGTAAAACCAATGCTATGCTTTATACCTATGTTTTCTTCTTTCTTGTCTGTGGATTATAGATTTCATTCTGTACAACAGAACCAGCAAGAAATACATTTTTGCTTAATTTATTTTCATTAAATTACATGCTCCAAGTGCCCAGCAACCCCTGACACGGAAAGAAGCAAACATCAGCTGCTGTTGCATTCCTTCAAATATCCAAGATTAATAAAAGATCCTCAGATATCTTAACTAGGAAAGCATGAGGCAAGGGGCTGCTAGTTGTTAGGTCAAACTGACTAGCCCTGAGGTATCTACTGACTCAGTCTGAATGGTCACACTAAATTCACCACCTGTGTTTATTCCATTCTTAGATGGGAGGACTAGAAATTCCTCCCAGGCTGGAACACTAATGAAATTATCATCTCCACATGAATCATATGATCCATCTGGGGCAATGGGCAGGCAACCTTAGATCCCTAAACTCAAAGTGTCTTTCCAATTACAGAACAGAACTATGTGTACAAGTAATATCTGATCCTTTTTGTGTTGTCCTCTGGGAATTGGGCATCAAGGAAACTCAGTAAAAATGTTGATACTCTAGTTACTACCATTGTTGCAGTAAAGTTTTCTAGTTGTGACCCAGGTGCTTCGTGTTTTCTGCCAAAATGCCTAAACTTTTAGCAGTGTAACCTGCTGTAGCGGATATTCTCAAAACCTAATTCTTACAGTTGTGTACTCTGCCTGCTAGGTGGAACACCAGTCCTCAATCTAATAGCAACATTTATTCAAACAAATCTGACTTCACCAAATTCTTTTCATACTCTATTTGGGAGCTGCCAATAGTATCTTTAGGAATCTAAGCCAGAATATCTCACATTTTTAATTCAAGACTTCATGCTATCTGCACTCACAATCTTCTGTCCTCTCTGGGTACCGACCTTGAGGTTCTAGTATACAGTTTATCTCAATCAGCCTATATTTTGCAAAAAATCTCAATCAAGATTAAATGTGTAAGCCAGACATGGTGGTGCAGGCCTATAATCCCAGCACTCAGGAGGCTAAGGCAGGAGGATCCTTGAGAGTTCGAGGCCATCCTAGGCTACAAAGTGAGCTCAAGGCCAGCCTGAACTGCATAGTGAGACCCTGTTTCAAAAATACAAAAAATGAAAAAGATTAAATGTGTAAATAATGATACTTAATTTTAAATTTTCAAAGAAACTATTAAATATAAAGAAGTATGGAATTGTTAAAGAAATAAATATCATTCATCTTTAAATAGCAGAAAATTCAATACTATGATGGAAGGCCAAAGGGATATTTTCTTGTACAAATCATTTTTTAAAGCCAAGTTCCACTTTCTATTTTTTTTTTTGTTTATTTCCACGTTCTCTTTCACCTTCTTTTCATATTTTATGATCTAAATGGTTCATTGACCATATTAGCTCTACACACAAAACTCTAACTACTCCATAGAAAGGGCTGTAGCTATATTCTGTGGCTCAAGGAATTTCCAAGCTTGCAGGTTTTACCCTCCTCCCAGCTGAAGCACTTAACATAAGTATTGTTTGCTGGTTTACATCTCTCAGTTCCTTGGATATACATATGCATATATGTGTGTGTAGGCATACATGTATGTATATGCAAACCTACATACATATATATTATATACATAAAAGCTCATTAATGCACATACATACTTTCAGTAATAGTAGTAAAATCTATGTACCTCAAACCCAGCTTAAAATAGAAGATTCCTAAAGTATTCAAAATTATCTGAAGGATTCTCTCTAATCTTATTCCCAAACTACAGTTAATTATCCCTTGAAATAATTGTCTTGCTGCATTTCTTAAATTATATTTTTTCTTTATCTCTGCTTATACTCCTAAGCAGTACATCATTTTAGCTCTCATGTTTTCAAACTTTGTGTGAAGGTAACTTACATATTATCTTATGACTTTTCCCTAAAGTTTTTACGGTGATTATCATCATTATTGTTACATATGTAGGTGGATTTCTCTTCAGTTTTACTTAATAGTGAACTTCTGTTTTCTCTGCTGTACCTTTAAATCATTGGCCCTATTGCCTTTCATGCCTGGCTTTGGTCCTGGACACTGCTTCACGTGTCCTCCTCAGTGTCATGCTCTGTAGATCTAGGGCTAGTCCTGTCTCTCTCTTCCTAGCTAGGCCAGAACCCCAGAATGTTACATCTTAAGTTGCAGCCCTACACCTAAATCTCTTTTTCAAGGAGAGGAAGATAGAAGACTTTAGATCTTCCTTTAAGGATCGTGTGGGACCTTAGGCGTCCACCTAGTCTACCACCAAATGAGGCCACGGCTGCAGTTTGAAGGACCCACACATGGTGAAAGAGGATAATGAAGCTTCTTGTGATGCTTCCAAGTCTTCTTCCACTTCCCCCACAGCAGGGTATATAAAGAACACATGTTCCAGCTCCACATAGTACAGCAAGTCTGCCCGTAAATGTTTAACACAGTCCAGCCTAGAATCATAATCCGAGTCAGGGAAAAAGAAGAGGTAATGTAGCCAACATGCAAAACAGAAAACGTGGAAAACACACTTTATGAGAGTCATGAAAAATTATTTAGAATAGCCTCTAAGACTTAATTCAATGATCTAAAACACATCCTAATATTGAACTTGGGTTGGAGAAGCAACATGAATTTGCCTATGAAGAAACCACTGCATGCATGTGGAGCTTTCTCTTGTCCTTCTCAATTCCCTCTCACTCTGTTCTCCTGATCTCTACATCAGATCCGATGTGCATAGAGCTGGCAGTGTTTATTATAACCCTCCTATATTTCCTATCTAAATTAAATTAAGTACTACCAGCCCTTCCTTTCCCTACTTCTTGTATTGGTGTTACAGAATTTAGTCTGAGACAAAATGTGCTGAGTTTCCAGGCAGGCCAATGTTGGCCCATTCAGGCTAGAAAGTTGATGGAACAGAGACTTGGGAATGTTGAGAGGGAGCAATTGGCGATCATGAATTGGATAAAGAGAGTGCCATCAGAATTTTGGCCGTTTTGTGGACTTTTGAAAACATATGCAAGATTGGCTTAAAACATGCTTCAAACTGGCAAAATCTGGGGCCAGCTTTTCTCTGTTATGGTGTTCAAGCTGGCTGGCACTTGTGAACCTGAATTCCTTTGTAAGTGTCAAATATGACTTTGCATCAGTTTTTTTCAATTCAATTTAGTTCTACAAAATTTATTGAAGCCAACTTTGCAGGCTACTGTATTAAAAGACCTTAGTCTTTGAATGATCTCATTTAGTAGTGAGATTATTTTTTTACACTGAGGAAAAAATATCTAAAGTAAGGAAGTAAGGGCTTGTGGAGCTTCGTCTTAGCACATGGTTTCTGCATCTGACTTTTCTAAGCACAAGCATCAACTGTGCCAGTTAGCCAGGGTCAGAAGAGATATAGGAAGAAGGAGGTGATGAATGATGGGAGAAGAGCTAACGAACAAACTCAGGAGGGAAAGGAAGAAGCGAAGAGTTGCAAGGTGGCTCAGGAGGCGCAGTGGAGAGTGTTTTAAGTGTCATCTTTCTCCTTTTCCGGTGAGAATCACTGTGATGCATTACAAGGCCTACACAGCAAAAGCTGAAAAATCTTTCTTAGATGAGCAACTTCATCTCTCTGATTTTTAGTTCACATGTGAGTACCTCACATTTCAAAATTATTCTGAAGGTCAAGTTAAGGAAAATTAAGGAACAGATAGAGTCCTTTATCTACCAAAAACATAGATTTGAAACTATTTTGGGATCATATCTACGCACTCTTTTATTTTCATTAAACTTCTTCCCAAAAACTTTTTCTCAAGAGACAGCTTGAGACCTGGAAAGAGAAAGAAACATTTTACAATAAAGAGGTAGAATTACATGTCATAGCTTTGGAACCCTTACAGTTTGAGTTCCTGCTTGCACTGTCTTGGTTTGGTGAACTGAGGCAAGATGTAGTAGGACAAGATCAGGGAAAGATAAAATACAGATCATACTAATGTCAAATGTCTCTTCCACTTACTGCATTTCTCTGAACCTGCTGCACCATCACATCTATTGACATGATTGTTCCACTGTCAGATTGGTACCTACAGGCAGGGTAGTGATCTCTTTTCTAAGTAGGTTATTTATATATCATCTGCCAGCATGACTGCCATCTGCGGGTTCCCTTCATCCACTGTGCAATGATGTCATGTTCATGACATGGTTTGTCCCTTATCAACAGGAAATCTTGACTCTCAAAGCTGCTTCAGAGACAAAACATGACACAAGGTTGCTTCCTTCAGCTTCCACTTCAGATGGAGGGGTTCCTAGGAAACTCTAGGCAGAAGGAAGGAAGTTGGGTTGGTGTCCTTTCACTCCCCCTGAGTGTATTCATAGGCCCTATGCTGTCCATGTCCCCATTTCTAGCAAGGCTTCCTCTCAACCAGTGATACTGTCTGACCACAGGTGGTTAACTGATAAAGCTTTAATGGATTACATCAGGCAACGTCAACCCATGGCCCTGGACAGCTGGTAAAATTGTGAAAATGTAAGATCACAAACTTTTAACGTTACTCTGTGGTTTTTAAAGATATCTCTTGTGACTCAATAGCATGGTGTGGGAGCACAGACTGCATAGGTGACAACAAAGAAGGTGCAATGAGGTGCCACACACAGCCAGTCCAAGGGAAACCCATGCACGTCACACTTTACCTGCACTTGTGACCATGTGACTGGATCAGTAAAGTGCAGCATTCACCCCTAATAGTATTTCAGCCTCCCTACATGTGTGTATACCTGGAAAGCCAGGCATTTGATGTCATTAAGCAGACATATGAGTTTTCTAATTAAATTATTAACTTTGGCCTTGTGTTGTTTCATAAAATTATTTAAGGAAATACAAAAATGGATCAAACAGGTTTTATTCATGATATTATGATAATTACATAAACATTACATAAACATCCTTGCTAATACTAAAAATATAATAAAAATATAAAGTTTTAGTATTTGTAGACATTAAACATTTGGTAGTTGCAACTCATTTGAGGGATACAAACCTTTCTTATTTTCAGATCCTTTTCTTTATTAGTATGTATTTGTAGTACATAATCATTACATTCCTTGTGGGGAATTGGTATGTGTGTATAACACATCTTAATTTCTTCTAACATCCTTTTCTCTCTCTCCCTCCATTTCTTTATCCCTTTCCTTTATTTCTTTTTCTTGATAGATGTTTCCCACACATAATGTCTATTTTGCTTGTGTGGATTTGTTGCATGTACATAACACAAACTCTTTTTTAGATGTAATTTGTCTGACCATGACCTCAGAAGAGTGAGCTATAATTTGTATATGGCCCAAGGTAACTTTTCCTCATTCAGTGTGGCCCAGGCCAGACCAGTGGTTAGAGATCCATGAATTAGGTCTCCAAGGATGCCGCCCTTCTACTGGCACATTCCAGAGAATGACAAACTTCCAAATTCACAAAGAACAGTCAGCATAAAGTTGTAATCATTCCTAAGAACTTTGTATTTATTCATCTTTTTCTGTTGTTATTTCTTCAAGTGTGAAAAGAGACCTTCCTAGGGTTAGTATTTGTCCGAAGTTTTATAACCAGTAGCTGCTTATATCAGACTGTCTTTAAACTTCTCCAAACTAAATCTATATTCCTGCTCCAATGAGTCCCAGGACAATATAAGTCTTACCTAAGTTAGTTCTAGACTTTGACGTCCGGTACTTTTATCCAACATGAATAAATGAATCTGTCTTTACAATCGGTTCTATGTCACACCCCTAACTGTCATTTACTAGATGGATGATGGACAGAGATTTCTGAACAGTCACATCATGTTTGGGAGGCAGTATCACAGTGATCAAGAGCATGGTCTCAAAAGTAGAGCTTGGATGTCAACCATATTTGTGTTCAAGTGCCTATTCAGCTCTGTATAGCCTTAGGAAGTGCACTTAACCTTTCACGACTTTTGGTTCTTTGCATACAACATGAGAAAATGACACTAATTATGACATTGCGTGCTGTATGGGTCCAATGAATGTGAAGTGTTCAGAACACACAACATTCCATAAAAACATGCGAGTTATTACTATATTTTTCTTCATTTGAAGAAATTGAAGATTAAAAACTTACTGTTAGAGTATTGTATGAAAACAAGTAAGTAGTTATATAAACAATAAAGCATTTTCTCTTTTTTTTTTGGTTTGTTTCTTCAGTTTTGTTTTTGGTATAGCTGGCACATCATTGTTTCTCAGTGTGTGAGTACTGCATGGATAAATGTTTGTGAAGATCATTTTCTCAAGTATTGCTTCTCCCTTCATTTTCCTTTCCAGGTCTTTTCCTGTCCTTGATTTCTCCAACAAGAATCACATTTTTTTGTGAAATTAATATCATAATTTTTCTCATTCTTTAAGTTATCAAACACATCTGTATCTGATTTCACCTGAAGGATTGGCTCTCTGTCTTACATTGTATCCTTTTTTATTCTGTTTTCTTAGGCGGGTTTTGTTCCTTTCAGATTTCTCTACAGTACCAGACGCTTACACTGGCTGGTTAGATTTAATCAGATGTATTCATTTATTTGTTTATTTGCTATATTTAGTTGGGACTGAGGCAGAGTCAGGGATTACAGTGGTGGCCAGGTTTTTGCAAGACTAGGCAATGTCTAGTGGCTCATTTCTAAACACAGGGAGGTAGATCAAAAGTGAAGATATGAGTTGCTTCAATTCAATATAGAAGCATCTTCCAACCTTTCAAATACTCTCTGCAGATACCCAGGATATGCCGTTTCATGAGAAGAAAATCTTGACCCACTGACTTGTGGAACCACAAAGGAACATGTTTTAAGTCGAAATAATTTTTGTTAAATGAAAATTTAATAAGAGAGATAAAAGGGTTATTTCAAAGATGTGTCTAGAACTCCCCAATGCCCAAGGTTTTGGCCTCTGTGCTAATGCCTTGCTCAGGCAGGGTCCCGACTTGCTAGCTAAGCACTTTCTGAATTCTCTAGGAGGTTGTGCGTACTGAGATTTGTGAGGAATGTAGCTGAGCTTTGACTTAATCAATTGCCCCAGTAATCTGATTCCCCCTCACCTGCCAACTGCACATAGAGATTGCTGTAGAAGTGTCACTGGTGAATTCACAGGTTTAAAAATGGAATTTCCAGGCCAATTGTTTAACAATGAAAATGCCCAGATCATAATAAGACAAAAATCACAGGTAAGATCTAGAATCCTGCTAAAAATTTCAAGAAAATCAAAAGGCATTCTTCAGTTATTAACTAAATTGGAAAGGGACACATCTAGTGTTAAACTTTGGAGATCAAATAAATAATTTTAAATTGGAAAGTACTAAACACATTACAGCCTAATGATATATAATGCTTCATACAAAGTGAAAAGCAAACTAATGACAAATATTCCATATTTTCGCCCCTGGTTGGCTTTAACACCCTAATGGCCTTTAGGGTACTTTATGTGTTGGAGGAATTTATTAGCTGCTGTAGTTAATACTGGCCTTACTTTATATAACAAAAACAGAAAGTGGAGGAGAAAATGACTTGACTAACTAGGACAATCAAAAATATTTTTATATCCCAGAACTCTGGTAGGCTGAAGCAGGAGGATCAGAAACTCAAGCCCAGCCTGGGAAACTTTGGAATTCAGCAACACTGTGTCACAAAATTTTAAAAACTAGAAAAAAAAAAAGGTGAGGAATGTTGCTCAGTGTGACCATAGTGGGTTCAATTCCTAGTTTTGAAAAGAAAAAGAACATTAAGAACATTTTTACAGCATTTTATATAAGACTGAGAAAATATCACTGTTTAGTATTTAAAGACAGAAGGAACACTGAGAAAGATTATGGGGGCCCACACGCCTCCAAAGATTCCCTCTTCGGCTAACGCATGGTGACTTCCAGCTCCAGCTAACTATCGAATTTTGCACTGTGAAGGCCAGCAAAGGAGGTGCTTCTGGACAAGGCCTGAAATCCTGTGTCACAGAGGAAATGTTTCTGTTTATTATCTTTACAGTGTATTCTGGATATAGGAATTACATTTTATTTCAACTACATTTATTATTTATTTCATGTTAGATGCCTTGTGGAAGCCAGTGTCACAGGGTAAATTAGACACAGCTTCTAGTTTGGGGTAAGCACGTAGCTTACTGAGATAGCTATATAAGCAGATATTCCCTAAAATTTAATCAGAGCAGCAACTGAGATACACACATAGCCAATGAAAAAGTTGGCAAATTACAATCTACAGAAAAAGAAATTACAATTGAAAAAGGGATATATATGAACATCCTTTTATGTAAATAATACTTTTTCTCCAAAATTATAGACATTTCACAACAATGATTAAATACCAATTTCTAATATTCCAGATGTGTTAAACTTTAGAAAAATTTCCTTCAGATGTGTGAGATGAAAGAATTGAGCCCTCATTTAACTGCCAACATTCATTCATCTGTTCTATCTCTCATGTTTAAAAGCTGGTGTGCACCAAGTGCCACGCTGGACCTCACACTTGTTTTACAGCTGATCTTAGAAAAATCATTTGAAGATGATCTGAACTTTCACATCTGTACATTAAGCACTTTAAATTTTTCAGTAGGTTACTATGAAGACTAAGTGTCATAGATCACTGTAAGATACTTATTATTATAACTTGTAAAATACAGGAACAAAGTGCTTCCAACTTCCTAATTTCCCTTAATCTAGGAGCCTCTTAGCTTTCTAATCATTGTTATTTGAAGTTCTCAAACACCTAATCCCTCTCAAATATCTACTCCAGATGCAAAATAAAGGTGCACGAGGAACTTCAGCTTAGACTTGGAGTATATAAAAGTATCGTGCATCTTGCTCCACACACCAACAAGATAAAGTCAAACAGTCTACAATGTCAGAGTTTGTCTTGACTTATCAGAGAGCTGAGGTCAGAGGACACTCAACTTGTTTGGCGAGTAAGAAAAGACAGATGCCTCTGAAGGAAGATGGGACCCAAATACATAGTACTCTTGCTAGCAGCAGGGTGCAGGTAAAAGACACCTGAAATGTCACATGAGCTGATAAAAAGAAATCATCTAAGTTTTCAAATGACTTGATAAAACCAAGAGTGGATTGTAGTAAGAGTAAAACATTCCTGATGTCAACACACAAGAGCTTACACCACTTTGCAGTACTTTTCCGTGAATCAAGTGCTCATAAGGAGTGGGGCAGGGAAGATTCTAAGGAAATCTTGTTTGTGGTGCAGTACTAGCAGGAAGGCGCAACAGCTGCTGCACTGAATGCCTGCTAACAGGGTCCTGGCTGAGCACTAGCTAAGTTAGAGGAATGTGAAGATCCATGGTGATACCCATAATGTAAGTAAGCCACCAACAAAACCCAAGTCCAGCTCTGCTCCTGATTAGACTGACTCAATCCCACACCCTAAATATCTACCAGAAGAAACTTATTTCCAGAAAAAAATACAATTAAACTCAGCATCTACTCACCTGCATACATGTTTGCCTTTCTACCAAAAAATTATGAGAAAAAATTAGCAAAGTAAGAGAGGAAATAATTAATCCACTACTAAGAGACATAGCAATCAATAGAGCAATAGATATGAAAGATTTTGAAATTTGCAAACAGGAAATTCAGTGTGCTAATTACTATGATTAGCATATTAAAGGCTCTAGTGGAAAGGTGGATGGTTACAGAATCAGGTGAGAAGGTTCAGTGGGAAATGGGTATGGTGAAAAAAATATCAAATGGTAATTCAACAAATGTGAAAAAGCATGGTAACACTGATAAAGAATGGCTTTATCAGTCATAATAGAATTCAAGTTTTAATAAATGAGATGCAAAAGTAAAATAATTCTCATATGATTTAAATAGACCAAATAGTAAAATACAAAGTTCAAAAAGATATAAACACTTAAAATGATTCAAGGTCTGTAAATTAATATGAAAGAATCTAGTATGTGTGTGATGTGAATTCTAGAGAAAAGAATGAGGCAAAAGAAATATTTCATGTGATAAACACTAACAATTTCTCAAAATTAATGAAAGAAATTAACACAGAAATCCAGAATTCTCAGACAACACCAAGCAAGATAAAGTCAAAAACCATCACACACGTGTGCACACAGATATATACATGCCAGTACACATTTTATTCAAAATGCTAGAAGCTAAAGATTAAAAGAAAAGGTTAGGAAAGGACAAGATGACACTAACTTCCAAAATAAAATGCATTTCATAAGACAAACAAGAATTACAGGAAACATCACATCAAAAAATACATAATCTATAGAAGAAATATAATGACATTTTTAGAGTATGAAAGGAAAAAGACACCAACTAAGAATTCTGATTAGAATATAATCCAATAATACATAGGATTACAGATACATTCGTAGGTCAAGGAGGAATTCATAAAATGAATTAGACATTTTTCATTTGGAATAAACAAAAAATACAACAAATAAAACTGAATGGGATAAAAATAAAGCAGGACCAAGGACACCCATAGCATAAGATGCTTACATCAGAAAAAATAATGTTTTCAGCCCATGATCTAACCTTCTCCCTTAAAACACTAAAAAGGAAAAAATAAACTCATGGCAAGTGGAAAAATATAATAGAGGTAAAATCACAAAGGTATAAGGCAATGGAGAAATCTAAAAGAAACCAAGAACTGGTTCTTTAAAATGATTCATAAAATTTTCAAGATTTTAACTAAATGAGCAATGAAAAAAGACATAGAATACAAATGACCATGGTGAAATAGAATATATCATGAGTGGTCTTAACAGCATTATGGCAAAAAATAAAGGTTATGTTATGTACATACATTTTAAAACTTTGATAAAATGAGCCCATTTCTTCAAAGAAGTATTTTAACACTAAAGAAAAAATAATCTGAATAATTATGCATCAGTTACATACTCTGAAATCATATTTAACATATTTTAATATTTAAAAAATTCAGGTTTGGTTGACTTCACTGATGAATTCTATTAATATTTTAATTAATAATGCCAATTAATACAGAAAATATTTCCCAGCTCATGAGGCAAGCATTATTCTGTCACCAATGCAGAAAAAGGCATATCTAACATTGTACCTAATGATAAAAGATTAAAATACTTCCTAATAACAGAAGCAAGGCAGTGATATTAGAGTTAGCATTACTATTTAACATAGTACTAGATCCACACAGAGCACTTCAAGGCAAAAACAAATAAATAAAATCAAAATACTTTGGAAAGGAAATAAAAATATTATCCCCATTCAGAGGGGTATTTCAGAAGCAAAAAACCCTAACTTACAAGAAATAATATGTTTAGGAGAATCAAAGAATACAAACTCAATAGACCAATGTTAACAGAATTATATAGACTAATAAAATGCAATTGGAAATGAAAATGTTAAAGACAGTACAACACTAAAGGTGAAATAATTAGATACAATTCTGCCAAATATATATGTGCAATATTAAGAATACTGACAACTATAAAAGACCAATAAAATAAAGGAAACTATACACAAGTAGGGTCCATATTATATTATTTATATTTGTATATTGAAAGACAATATTATTAAAGTAACAATTTTACAAAATGGAGTTTTGGATCTAATATTATTTCAATAAAAATCTCAGGAAAAATTTTTGGTAAAAATGAACAACTAATCTAAAATTTTTAGGAAAAAACAGAGAAACTAGAACACTCAAAAATTTTTGAAAAAGAAGAGGTTATATAACTCACGAAACTGATTTCACTACTTGCTATGAAGTTACCAAAAATGGACAAAGTAGTATTGACCAAAAGATAAATGTACAGATCAATAGAAGAGCATGAATGGTCTAGAAATAGACTTGCCCTTATACAGACAATTGGTTTTCAAAAAGGTGTAAAGAAAATACAGTGAAAAAAGGGACAATTTCTGAACTAATGGTGCTGTAACAACTGAAAGTTTATATACCAAAAAGAAGAAAAAAGCAGAAAGGGTAGGAACTTTGATACATACCTCATGATTTATATAAAATTTAACAGAAAATGGACAATAACCTCAATTTAAACATAAAATTATAAAATTTATAGATGAATGCTTGGGAGAAAAACCCGAGGTGTGCAAACATATATTAGATATCATATCAATGAACCAAACATAAAAGAAAATTTTGATAAACTGGGCCTCATCAAAGTTAAGAACTGATACTTGTTGAAGACATGAAAAAATCATTTGGTAAGCCAAAGAACATAACAAAGAGCAGAGGTCAAAAACTGTAACTCTGTATTGTTGTATTGTTCTTACGTTATTTTGTAAATGGATGTCTGTGTGTTAGTATGTTTTCTTCCTTTATTTTTAAAATAAGTAAACGGCAAAACCTACAGCTAATAAAAGCCTTCTATTAAGAATATGTACAAGATTTTGAAAACAATATGAAAACAACTCAGTTTGTAAACATGCAAAAGATATGAAAATATTTCCTTAAAAGCATATATAAAATGGTTATAAATACATAGAAAGGGTGACCAACCTCATCAAAATAGAGCAATGAACGTGTTGAGTGCTGGTAAGGATTTGAAGTCACTGAAATGTTACTCATTGTTAACAGAAACGCAGTTCAACAGTTTCCTTAAAACTAAACACATATGGATCATAAAAGTCTGCTTTCTTTCTCAAAAGTATTTACGAAGTAAAATGAAATATGCCAAAACTTGTATTCAGGTACTTATGGTAATTTTATTTCTGAACTCCAAAAACTGGAAATAACGTAAGTATTCCTTAACTAGAGAGTGGATAAGGTTTATGTATAAAAATATTTTACATATTTATAATTATGTATAATTTATATATGAATAGTATTTATAAACATATAATATCCATCATTACATATTCAGATATAAATATAGATATAACATAGTGTATATTCATTATAGTTCATATTTAAATACACACACATATAAATAAAAAAATAGAATACTACTCAACAGCAAAAAGGATTCAAATAACAATGTGAGTGGGACACAAAAATGCTGTGACAATAGCCAAATTTAAAAGGCTACCTAGTGTATAATTTCATTTGCAGCACACTCTTGAAAAAATCAGGTAAAACTGTAAGGTAAAAATCACCAAACTCTGGCCAGGGGTATTTGCTCAGTGGCACATTGCCTGCCTGGCAAGGGCAAGATCCTGAGTTCCATTCCCGATACAAAGACAAAAACAAAAAAACAAGGTCTCTCTCTAAAATCAGGAACAAGGTAAGAATATCCGCTATCCCTACTCATGTTCAATACAGTTCTCAAAACATTAACTAAAGCAGTTAGACAACAGAGAGAAATAAAAAGGATATGGACAGGAAAGAAAGAAGTTAAATGATCATACTTGCAGATGAAAAAATCCTCTACATAGAACACCCGAAAAATTCCACCAGAAGACTCTTAGATTTAATAACTAAATTCAGGTACAAAGTCAACACTCAAAAACCAATAACATTCCTGTACACTAATAACAAACTCACCAAGAGAAAAGATAGGGAAACGGAATTAGCCTAAACAAAGAAGGGAAAGATCTCTTCAATGCAAGCTACAGTACTCTGAAAAAAGAAATCAAGCAGACTATCAGGAAGCAGAACGATAACCTTATTGCCAATAGATGACCAATAGAGTCAAAATGGCCCTATTTCCCAAACTATTGCACACGTTTCACAGAATCCCTATCAGAACACCAATAACATTCCTCACAGATTAAACAACCCCAACATTCACATGGAACTGGAAGAGACCTAGCATGGGCATCATGATCCAGGACTTCAAGTTATACTACAAAGCTACAGTGATAAAAACTGATACAGTTTTTAAAACACATGGAAATAAAGCTATCTTTAATTCTTTAAAGCAGAATTAAGGCATCTGCAAACAGAACCCAGGCACATGTAATTTTAGTAAATTCTCCCACTGGAGCCAGTGCACACCAAAATTGGGAGCAACTTTCGGCTTACAAATGAGACAATTAGAAAGGAGAAAGAGAAGAAAATGATTTGTCAGGGTTACATGGATTGTTAATTTTTAAATTGTTAGCAATTTAAAAAAAAAGAACCTGGGAGACCAGATTTATATTTCAGTGTGTTTCTACGAGTTTATTCTCTTCTCTTTAAAAACAAAACAAATTCATTCACCTCCTGATAGTATATTGAATACTTCAATGTTGATTAAAAAGACTACTGTAAAACAGGAAATGTAGTACGTGATATGACGAGGTGTATAGTGTTAATCGATTTAAATCTGCTTCAAAATGGTTATCAGGCACTTGTTATGATGCAATTACACATAGACAGTGTCTTCAAAGATGAAGATGCAACATCCCAGCATTTCTCAACTACAGGAATCCTTTTCCTTTAGAATATACACAAGATTTGATTTTTCTCTTATTACTGACCTTTATTAATAATGTTGAGAATTTATGAAGTTTTAGCAAGTGCATATCTCTACCATGTAATTAGGATATAATAGCTACTTTATATGAATTGTTGTGATTAAATGTCACAACAAACCTGTGGAATTCTATAATTGTTGGACTTATATTGCAAATAAGAAAAAATTTCTAAAACATTAAGCAAATTACCTATGATTACAGAGCCAATAAGGTAGTAAAGGTACAAACCCCAAACAGTCTGATTCCAGGAATCATGAGTTTTAATAACTATGACTGACATATGCTACTGCCTCGGTTCATGACCAGAATGGTGAGGATTTAGTTCATGAACCGAGGTACCACTCTACAGAGATCATGAGTCTTAAAACATATACAACATATATATAATATTATATGCTACATATTACATATAGTGTATAACATACATTATATACTGTATATTCCAGATATATATCCCATATATATGTATATACATTCCAAATATATGTCTATATTTTATACATACATTTCATATAGACATACATTTGGAAACTATATCGAATTATCTTGTGACATCTAAACCACTTAGAAGCTTTTTATCAATGGTTAAGAGCTCAGTATGTATTATACATGCAAATAGATACATAAATACACAGAGGATTGATAATAAGTGATTCATAGGTAAAATATAGAAATGGAAAGAGTTTATTAGGGATATTTGCCTTCAACAAGTTGAGAATTCATACAAGCACTAAAAAGAAAAGAAATGAAATTTGTATGATGGCATTGTGACTCAGAGAAACCTCTCTCCATAAAGAATCCTATTAAAAGTGTCACATTAGCAAATTCCTAAACATTTGTTTAACAATATCTATGAGTACTTAAGACAAAGGGCACCTGTCGCATTCCAGCGAGGTCCTGCCCTCATCCTCTACCGTGCTACTTTGCACTAGCACTGTTTTTAGCTCCTTTAGCAGATGAGGGACAGCTGCCTTATTCCCCAGTTCCTTCAGGAGGAAAGTTTCTGTGGGTGATTTCGCATCAGTGAATGTCAGTGGCTCCCATTTTCTATCAGTACATGGTTCAGGAGGCCTTTCTTGAGGAGCTGAGGAACAACCCAAAGGCATCATTCCTACACCCCAAACCCATGTTACATAGGGAAGAGATGAGCAAGGAAGGTAGTAAGGAAAGAATTCCCCCACCTGTATATCTGTGTGTTATGGAAGAGCTTCTACAATGGGTCTTGTACAGCAGCTGAGTGTAGTTCTCATCTCATCCATCTTCTTAGAGTAGAAGACTTTAGTTAGATTTGGCAACTGATATAGTCTGATACACACACACACACACACACACACACACACACACACTGCAGAAAAAAAGTAAGATCTTTTTCAACAGATGGAGTTAGCTTCATATGGGAGACCCAAGAGAATGTTGTGTATCTCAGAAAACCCACTCTGCTGCCAGATGTTAGAGAAGAAATTGAAAATGCATGTGCCATGATCTCATTGACCAAGATTACCCAGGCAGCAGTCCACTGTACTAACAAATGTCTGGAAAATGATGGCCGTGGCCTTGAGTACCTCTTATAATTGTAGAGGCCAAAGGTAACTTGTATTTGTCTCATGAGGTCTCAATAAATTTAGTGTTTAAATTTTTATACAACATTTTCTTCCCCCGTAGTGTGTGTATAGAATTTTTTGGAGGACACTGCATGTTGGTGATTTCCATCTTCCCTGGTTGTAGGCTCTATCAGTTCAGCATGCTGGCAATATAAATTGCCTTACACACACACACACACACACACACACACGCAGATGTGGCTCCTGCTATAGGGCGGGTTTGCATAGGACTCTCACTAAATAGCTTCCCACTTCCTCTCACCTCTTGCACTTAGATTTAGTACAGAGATTTTGTCTTCCTGAGTATCAGAGCAGGACTTAAAGATGACCTTTTCCAGGATTAGACTTCAAACTTCAGTGGGATCTGATTGGAGGCAGGAGGGGCTGTGCCAAAATAATTAGCTCTATCAATTGGCAGTTAGTGGAGACCAATGGGTAAGGGGGCACCAATAGAAACAAAACACCCAGGCACTAGCAAGGACATCAGAGAAAGAGAAAGCTAAGGGATCACAGCAAAAACCACAGGCCTTTTTGATGTTAAGAGGAAAACTTTTCAAAAATGAAAAATTATGAAGAAAATTAAGTTGTTATAGTACTAGAACATAAATACTACTAGAGATAAAGAGGAACATTTCATAATGAGAAGTGAGTTGTTAACGCATCAGAAGATAGAGCAATTATAAACACATATTTATCTGACAATAGAAAAGCCAAAACACATGAACAAACACAGGCAATATTGAGGGCAGCAAAGGACAAATTAACTATCATAATGTGAAACTTCAGCACTTTACTATCAAAGATATGCTATAGGTACACAAGCACATAGCACACTTAACAGCACTAACCCTACTAGGCTCAACAACCGCCTATGGAACACTCCAATAACAGTAGGATATACTTTCTAATGCACACATTGAATATTCTCCAGCCTACCTGCTAAGCAAAAGAAACATAAATAAATTGAAAGGTTCTAGTACCATGCAGAATAGGTTCTCTGATCATATAGAAAATAATGACAGGTAGACATTTTGGAAAGTCACAAAAATTACTAATTAATCTTCATAGTCACACCTAACCAAACAGTTGCAGAAGAAATTAAAGCAAGTTATAACATACTACAAGGTGAATAAATATGAAAACATAACATGCCATAAAGTTATGGGCATACTTGAAGCAGCATGTGAAGGAAAAGTTAGAGTTATCATCTCTAAATAATCTAGTCATATCTTTTAATGATTAAGGTTATTGGTACAATTTAGATATTCATAATGATCATACTTGTCAAAGGGAATTTGTACCTGTACATGATATATTTTAGCTTCTCTTTTTTCCCTTTCCCGCTTCCTCTCTTCAACCCCTCTTGTCCTTATTACAAGGTTTTGTTTATATTTTATAACTTTTTGTTTTCCCTTCCATCTCCCCCACCCACAATTCCCATTTCTTTTTTTTTTTTTTTTTTTTTTTTTT